>BMAU01006846.1:0-165000 GCA_019973935.1 Trichonephila clavipes
TAAATGAATGGGTTCACTTTCAAATATTCTCTTCTTACATCTCTCGCATGCGCTATTTTATATTCCATGTTAGTTTACTCTTCCTCCTGCTCCTTTCGCCCATATTTCGCTTGCTTTTTATTTTCTTCACCTCGACGTCTTAATATTTCAAAATTTCTTCTTTTAAAAAAAGGTCGAAGGTAAACTTCAACTTATTTTATTAATAAAGTTATTTCCAGAATTCTTCACTACACCGAAGCTTGGTATTTTTGACGGATAATTAATTCATTGTCATTTATATTTGTTTTCTAAAGAATTTGTTCCTGTATGAATCGTATCTGTAATTTCTGTAGAGCTTTTTCCTCTCAGTTTTTATTTTAGAAAATATTTTACTTTCTGACAGGTCCAAAAGGAAATTTAGTAATAATCCGGAATTATTCGTTCTGCAATATTTTGACTATATGATGCTTCATTTGATTTATAGTTAAGTGTTAATTTTTTTAATGATATTTCCTGATATGCATTAATTCCATTTTTAGTGAGCGCATGCCAATGTCGCACCAATGGCTCAGTTAAATTTATATGTTTTACTCTATATAAAGAGTCCAAAAATAACTCGCTGTGGCTAAATAATGTTTCCTTTTTAAAAGTAATATGTGAAGGCATTTCTTTTTCTAAAAACTATACTTACTTACCCAAAATTTATTGAAGACTATTTATTTTACTAACTACTTGCTTTTTTTTTTATAATGCAAAGTTTTTTTTTATCTCAAAATACCAATTCATTATGCAATGTAATGCACATTATTTAATAAATAAAAGTAATACTAACGAATTATTTGAATGCAACACGTAAATGTATATTCCAAAATTGTTTGGGAAATACAATATGTATTTTTATGACAGAAGTACATATGAAATATCAAAAATAGAAAGAGCAAGATGAAAAAGTACAACAAAATTTGAGATTCTGCCGTTTCCTTTTATTTCGTATAAATTATGAATGGATCAGATAGACGTCATGTCGAAGTCTCCATTGCTGAAATTTTAGGGATTCTTTAAACACATTAAATTCATTTTTAAAAATAGAAACGAAATTTGAATAATTAGAAGATAGGAAATACAAAATGTATTTACATTTAATGTAAATTATATTTGTATTTTTAAAAAAATTATTCATTATATGATGCTTTTTTATTGTATTTTTTGTATATTTTAATGTATGTTTTAAAATATGAAAAAGAATATAAAAAATTTTCAATAAAGAGGTAATTTTAAATAAATAATACTAAAAGACTGCTTTGTAAAACCCTAGACCACTCGTATTTTACTGTGTTTTAACAGATGTTGAATAATATGGAATACGAAGATAAATTTTGGATTTAGAATTGGTTGTTTGCAATATTTTTTGTAAAATATTAATATAACAAGAGTGTAGTATTTATTTTGGAATCTTATTATTAGAAGCTCAAAATTCAAAGAAACAACAGCCATAATTTAGGCGGATTTTTAGCATTGGGTCTTGAAGGGATGATTGTTTTATCTACGCCACTTCAAGTAAAATTATTATCAAAAAGTTTTTTAAAATTAAAAGTGAAAGAATTATTACAGATGTCATTCACAAATTATAAAAGGCATTTTTTAATTCGTTTCTTAAAATTTCTGAAAATATATTTTGGAAATTCCTGTGTGCAAATTATTTCCTAAAATGTAAAACAAAAACACACACCAATTTTTTTTTTTGCTTACAACTTGTTACATTTATTAAATTTCTTCTTCATGACTGATTTCAGAAATTACTTAAGCAAAGGGAGGCTCTTATGCAAGACTTCACATTTGTAAATTAATTGCATCATCGGAAAAACATTGAAATAAAATTACAGATTCTCAATTTCGGTAGTAATTGATTAATTACAGACAGTTCGAACATTTTGTGTCTCTCCTTAAAGTAATGTGTGATCATATCTATTGAAATTGTATTTTGAAATATATTTCTTTTGGATATTTCCTCCCCTTTTATAGTTGAAAGTACATCGTTCTTATTTATTTATTCTAGTTCGCTATTTTTAAATATACTCATTCGTTATTCATTAGGAAAACCTTAACGACAATTAACACGTTTTTGTTTCTTTTTATGAAATATATTTTTATTATCGTAGAATGAATTATATATATAAAAGAATACTCTCGCATGTCTTTAAAGTTCAAATGTATTGTACTGTCTTTAAATGCTATTACTTTAAGATGTTTCGTTCTCTTTTAAAACATTCTTTTCTTTTCAGCTTCTAGGCTGCGAAAGAACGTACTTCTTCACTTCCATTCTTTTAAGAACAAAGCTCCTCTTTCCCACCCAATCGACTCTTTTATTAAAATGTCACCGCAATGTAATAAATTCCCACGTACACTTTCCTTTTTTTTCCAATTAATCTTCGTAATTTCAGCTACCTTTCGGCACAATTCATCACACTCCTTGTCATAATCGCTTTCCCTGCCCGATGCTCTTTGCGAATGGGCCACCACGGGAACCTTTTCCCATACATTTCTGTATTCCTTTTCTCACGGCCAATCACATTTCCTGACAATTTAATTATTCTGCTCGTCATTTAAAACTCATCGTAATTTAGACGAGAAATGAAATTTTTGCATCGAGTTTTACTCCGTTTTTAAGTCAGATTAGTATCGATTTTTTACTTTCTTTTATTAATTTAGCGTTTGTAAAGTTCATTTCATCGTTTTCAGAAATGCTTCGCTTTTTAAAAGAATTTTTTTCTGCTTTTACCTTCTGAGATTCATGAAAAATTAAGGCCACTATCATTCAACTTGAAACTTTTATTTCGAGTTAAAAACATTTCTTCGATGTGTATTTCTCTTGTGTTTTAAATGACATTATGCAACGCTAGTAATTTCGTAATAAACAATGTTTTGTAAGCCATATTCTATATGCATAGTTATTTACTGGTATCTTTAAAGAGGCTTTATAAAATAAAGATTTTTTTACTTTTTATCTAAAGTATGTATATAAATTATGTTTATTTATTACGAAGATTTCTTTTTTATTACTATCGAATTTTTAATTTCAACATAATTAATTCTACTGCTTATTAAAAATAAACATTGAATCTGATAATCTTTTACTCAGGATTATTTATTTCAGAAAAGCCGTTCGTTGAAATTAAGATATACATATAATAATTATTTAGGTATAATTATTATTATAGGTATATTATTAAAGGTATAATTTAAAACAAAGCAATAAGCTCAAGGGAAGTATATAGATATATATAAATAGAGAGAGAGAGAGAGTTGGGGAACATTTGGTCCTGCGGTCAAGAAATAGGCAATAAACATGTTTAAACATTTTCTGTATAAACAGACATGAGGATAAAAGAAAAGGTAGAGAGAACTATCATGATGTTGGTGACATTAATTCATGTGACCGTGCTTTATTAGTCTAGCTGTTTTATGAGCGGAACAAAACTGCCAGTACCCTGTAATGATTGAAGAAATTACGTAGAGAACTGAGGAGTATAACTATTTGCCAAAAAAATTATTCGAATCTGTAGGAATGCAATCGGGCCTAGGACGCAATGGAATTGAGCAGAACAATAAGAACATCTTCCATCGATAGCGACTTTAAATAACTAGATAATGTTCTACATCAATGACTGAATCCCAAGGTTTCATTGAAAAAATCGCACACTACATGCAGGTATTGGAAGACCGAAATGGTATTCATACCGAGGCAAATTTAGAAAAAAGAGTAAACTTTTTTCATTGTAAAAAAAGTTAGCGTTTGCTTTTTAAATTGAATATTCGGTACACCCTTATTCTACACAGTGCACTTACATTATCAAATATTCCCTTATCTGTGATTTTTCGTACCAATTGGTTTTCCTTAAACAAATTGAAACCACGTACTCTTTTCTGCATGTACTCTAAATTTTGCATGTCTCTCTACCGAGCTGACATGTTTGGAGATATAAATATAAGTAAAAATAACCACATTTTAATGAAAAACTTTTTAAAAACGTTGTTCAGTGGGCGTTCGCGTTCAACTGGGGATGGGCGTTAGTAATTGGTTTTTTAGTATAGGTTTACTATTTAACATCGTAAGAGAAGTAAAGGTAAAAGTAAATATATTCTGCACCAAATATTTTAAAGGTTACTCTCTTATATTTACTCATTTGCTTCTTAATAGGCATGATAGACTGTTCAAAGAAGAAAAGCTGGGGGGAAAGAATGATTTGTATGATTTCACAAAATGAGTAGAGAATATATTTTTAAACTAAGAACAATGTTTTTTATTTACTCAAATGTCAAAAAATTATCGATAGGCTGTTAATTATGTCGTTCGAAGTTTTCCAAGGATAAAAATCGAAGGGAGCTTCATCGCCTTTTTTCTATCATTAAAGTTTTGCGCAATCCATGTATATATACATATTCCACTCTAGAAAATACTCTTATAGACTGTGAATAACATTTTATAGTTGGCTTATTTTAAAAGATTTTGGTCGTAAACAAAACGCTTCCAAAGTTCCCCATGGATCAAGGATGTACTTCTCACTTTAAAAGAAAGGAAATGATTTGTATATTTCAAAGGTTTGTATGCGACAATTTCGTCATTTGAATAAACCCATTCTAAGATATGGAACATGAACTACAACCTCTTAGAAGTCGGTGTATAAAAAAGAGCAGTAAGATCAAAGTGATGTCACAACCACCCCTTATAGAGCCATAACAAAGGCACTATGTTATTTAATACCCCATAAAAGGGATCCTCCCCCGTAGAAGCAGAAAAAAGTCGTAACTCTGATTTATGCCAGACTCTTCCGTGTAGTTTGACAGCGCAATTTACGCCGCCTTTTATAAGCTGCAAAAATCCCCTTTTTGGACTGTCCTGGTCGAAAAATCAGGATTCGATTATTTTTCCCGACCTTTCATTTTTACTAATAACTTTTTGCGCGGTAAAAAAGAGAATTGGTCTACTGGCGGAGATTGCGCTTTTGAAGAAGCTTCTATTTTTTTTTATTATTATCTCGTTTACTGTTTTCACTTTCAATAGAGATAAGCTTATTTGAAAAGGATTTATAAGGTGCTGGGACATGTTATATACTGTATCAAGTATAAAATGTCAACGGATCAGTTTTTAAATTCTTATTTGAGGAACGTATTGGTTAAAGCCAAAAGTGATTATTTAATCTCTACACCTGAAACTTAATATGTAGCAAGTATCTGAAGAGAATTCACATCGAGATAATTTTCTTTGGAATAATAGCATCAAAATAGTCTCAAATTAAATGCAACATTTAATGAAAGCAAGAACATTTTAGTTCGATAACAGCGAGAAAAAGCCTGAATCCACCTTCCCAATGACCCTGCTTCTTTCATCATAAGGAAAAAAAGAGTGAACTAATTAAAATATGGAGTAATTATTTAAACTAGATAGCATTGATCTATTACCTGAAAATAAATTTCTGTTTTAATAAAAGAGAAAACCTTACACATTGTGGGAAACTGCAACACCACAGCGAAAAAGTTGAAAAGGGGGAGAAAATTGTTCAGATTCGCAATTGGGTTAGATTAAGTCATAATGTTCGGCTGTCTGCGAATCTTTAAGTTCATATCTCAATTGCTGTTGTTGTAACTCTAGTTCAGCAGCGTTGCAGTCGCTTGTTTTCAAGTGTATATAGTACTCCTGTCTGTCTTGTTTGTTTGTAAATAAAGGTTTGTCCCTCCATCCGACTGGTCGTATCATTGTTGTCGCCACAACTTCTGACAGTTAAAAACTAATTTATTTCATTTTCATGGCACGAATTCCAATTGAATTTTTGAAATACGATAACAAATGATTTACGAATTTGAAAATTATTCGATGCTGAATTTGAACTTAAATATTATTTGGGTGACACAACCCGGGGAAAAGATAAAAATTGATTGATGGAGATAAAATTTAGATAAAAATTGCGAACTGTTAGTGTATTTGAAATCTTGCGAACAGTATTTTAATTCGAAAATTTAATTTTACGAAATGGATATCGAAATTCTAAAAAGAATTCGAACACCTATCAGAAGGGCGGCAACATAATTATCCAACTCAATTAAAATTGAAATTGAGAAGGAGAATGCATCAAGCGATTTAATAGAACTTTTAGCAAAATTAATTTATAAAGAAAAACAACCTGAGAATTTTGACAAAGATATCACGATTCTTACTAATATGGAAGACTTAAAAAAGGAAATAGAAAAACAGCAGGAGTATCACGATTCAATAATAATTTGTTAAGTGCGAGCCAATAAAATAGTAACTCAAATTTAAGTGATGTTGGGAAATTTAATTATTTTAAATCTTACTTAACACATGAAGTTGAAATAGCAATTAGGGGTTTAACTTTGAGTGCAAATAACTATACAATTGCATTAAACATAATTAAAGAGAAATTTGGCAGAAAAGATGTCCAAATTCTTGCATTTCAATCCGGTGCGAAAATCATATATTTTGAGTTTCCAAAAACTGTATTCAGAATGGGAAATCCATATTCAAGGGTTACAAAGCCATGGAGTGAACCCGAACACTTACAGTTCCTTGTTGTATCCAGTAATTTTAAAACCTATTCCTCGAGATTTATCATTAAAGTTTAACCGAAAATCATATGGTCAAATGGAGAATATGATTTCCGATTTATTAGACTTCTTAAAAATAGAAATTCAATGTCGTGAAAAAAAGGAGCATTTAACTAAAGAATTTAATTTCTATGAATCCAATCCCCGAAAGGAAACTAGAAATTATTATTACGAAAAACAGAATCATTAACACATTACATTTAATAAATATAACGTAGATTCAACGTATGGAAAAAATAAAAACAGTTATAATGTCACGACGACCTCCGCATTTGTTGTCAATGTAAATAAGTGTGTATTTTTTTTAGGAACTGATAATAAAAATGACCATAGATTCGATTCTTGTCCGAAATCAATCCAGGAAAGGAAATTATCTCTTAGAAAAAACGGGCTTTGCTATCTATGTCTCATACGAGGCCATATATTTCGGGCTTGTAGGAAGGCTAGGGTTTGCGTTAATTGCAAGGGTCCTCACTCCGAACTGATATGCGATGCTTTTTTCAACCCCGCAAACACCCCCGCTAACCCAGGGTCCTCCTCTCAGAACGCAGGTGTTTGTGGTTCCTCTCCACAATGTGACACCCCCACGAAAACTACTTCATGCTGTAATGTGAATACAACTCATAACGACATACTTCTCGAGACGTGTAGACTTTTGTTGGTGAACGAATCGGAGAAAAAAGAAATAAATCTCTTGTTAGATAACGCTTCGCAGAGATGTTTTTTTAAAAAAACACTAGCCTCTGAAGTACAACTCCCCGTGAAGCGTGGAAATTTATTGCTTTACACATTCGGTTCAAGAACACCCATTCACAAAAAAGTAAGTTGTTGAAATCCCCATCTGTAACCTTAGTGACCCTGTAAAAAAGATTCCTATTGTCATTTCTGGAACTCCGTTCAGGATGTCGGCGAATAAATTAAAGAAATCGCTTAGCTCTAAAAATATCCACATGTCTAACATAAACGAATCGAATGGAGATGAGATTTCATTGTTAATAGGGGCGCATTATTTTAGCAGATTCGTTCGGGTAAAAAGGAAAAATTAACATAAACTTTAGTTGCGATAGATACAATTTTCGGGACAATAATCCAGGTTAAGAGCAGTCAGTCGGGTAAAAAATTTGAAAATCGATTTTAAGTTTTTGATATTTCTAAAATCTCCAAATCATTACCTTTCCAATATACAAGTCCTTATATGAATTAGAAGTACTGTAAAATGACTTTTAAAAAATAATCAGCTGCCCCGGCCACGCCCATTTTCACAGATAATTAATATTAACTTTTAAGTCTGAGAACTTGCAAAGCCTCCACAAAATTTCATTTAATCATACGCAATTAACTGTAGATTAAATGAAACTTAACAGCAAGTTCAGCTGTTAGTTTGTTTATGTACTTTTGGAGCACAGTTTTAAAAAATTTGATGAAAATATTTTGTTGTGTAATTAGAATTTTTTTGTTGTTTATTATTTCTCCTTTCGAAATTTTTATGCTTTTAAATATTTAATAACTTGTTTGTAAAGATTGAAAACGTGCTTTATGAAAAAATGATAGTTATAAAATTATTTCAGTAGCTTAAAAATGAGGGATATGGTATAAATTAGTGTACTTATTACAACCAATTTTGATGCTGGACAGGTAATAGTTGTTAAAATATTGCATATGTAAAACACCTGCTTTTCAACTAAACAATAGTAAAAGACATTTCATACCATTCATTGAATCAATAGAAATTGAAGGAAATCAAGAATCTTACCCTTCATTACCCTGCAAAATAAATTATAGGCTACATTTTTTTTTATAAGGTAAGATTTTTTTAATAAAAATTTCTGTTTTCTAAAATTTATATTTTTAAAAATGTGTAAATTTCCTTTGTGTATGTACTCTATGTTTATTAAATGCAATTGTGTATACTGAAGTGAGATTTTTGAAATATTCTTAAAACATCCAAACAGAAAGCAGATATAACAAAAAATAACAATTTTCAAAAAATTCATAATATCAATACTCAGTGAAGTAACAGTTTGTCTTTGAAAAAACTAATTAATATGTTTAAAAAAATTCACTTCAGTATAAATATAAATGTCTAAATGATATAAAATAAAAATTTGAGTATTTATGTTTAATAGTTTCTGAGAAAAAGGTATGAGATGACACATCAAATGTGATGTTTGTTGTCCTTGCGAGAAGCTCGTTACATACATAAAAATACATAAATTTCATGTTTAAAAACATAAAACAGTTTTATTTTGGCTGTTTTAGAAATCATTTGTCTAGTTTAGAGTACTTTTTGAAGTTTAAAACTTAGAAACTGTCTGCAACAACAAAACCTAATAACTTTACAAAAAATCCCAACGAAAACTTTCAAAATGTCGTATAATCAGGTATTTTTAAATACCATCTCAAATTCATGCAAAAGCCATATTGATACATTTTCACATTATATTTATGTTACTTTATGTTCAAATTTGATATCTGTAAAGCATGAAAGCTACTAATTCTTCAAAAAGTGATACAGAATTGAGAAAATTGATGTAATACTAGAAATCATCTCGTTAAAAAAAACTGAAAAATGCTATTCTGTCAATTTAAGACTTTTTTGTTTACTATTTTATGCAAAATAAATTGCAAAGATGCTAATGTTCAATAAAATGGGACAAAAATGCATGTTGTAATTCATTATCTTTGTGATTAAGTGGCACTTTATAGTGAAAATTCAATTTTCTCAAAAATGATGTTTATAAAACTGTATTCATGTTTTTCTCAGAATATAATGTATGAATGTAATGAATTTTTCCCCCTCATGTTACTGATATGTAACGATACATATTCATGTGAGGTTTTTGGGGATTTTCCCAAAATATTTGACTGGAGTCCATTTATCTCGTGACAAAAAATGTCAATTTTTTTAAAAATTCATAGTGATATTTTTATGTTATATGTTTTTGAAAAAACTAAACAATATATTTTAAATGTTTCACTTAATTGCAAATATTAATGTTTATTTATTTTTCAGACAAGTTTTTAAGCTTTAATATTCAAAAGTTTTTCAATAGTAGGTAACTAACAACTCAGATGTGTATTGCTTTTTGTCGTTGCGAGAAGCTTGTTACATGTATAAAAATACACCAATTTCATATTTAAAAACATAAAAACAGTTTTATTTTTGACTTTTTTAGAAATTTTTTGTACACTTTAGAGAAAATTTTGAAACTTTTAGAAATAGTCTTTGCATGAGAACATACAAATCCATAATTAAATTTTTCTAATGTCGTAAAATCACATATTCCTAAATGATGACTTTTACATATTGATACATGTTTACATTATATTTATCTTGTTATAAGGTCAAACTTGATATTTATAATGCATCGAGTTAAAAATTCTTCACAGATTGTTACATAATTTGTGAAAATTGATGGAAAATGCTAAAAAAATCTCCTTGAACAAAAACTGAAAATTACTATATATGTATTTTCTGAACATTTTAAGGCTTTTTTGATTCCAATTTTATGCTTAAAAATTAAGAAGATACTATTGTAAAATAAAATAGGGCAAAAACATTTTGCAATTCATTATTTCAGTGATTAAGTGCCTTTTTACACTTAAAATGCAATTATCTCAAAATGATTGTTTTCAACGTGCGTGTGCCTTTTTAAAAACAAACACTGAATGAAACTACTTGCAATTTTACTGCACATAAATAATATGTAACTATATATAATGGAGCTACTTTCTTGGAGATTTTCCCAAAATATTTTGCTCAGAAGCAGTTATCGTAAAAAAAATTACAATTTTCACAAATTTCAAAGTGATACTTCTACGATGAATTTTTTTGAAAAAAGTAAACAATGTATTTGAAACATGTTACCAATATTAAAATAAAAAAGCCTAATTATTGTACAGCCAAAATTTGAAGTTTTTATATTTAACAATTTCTGAGAAACAGGTTCCTAAAATAGCTCAATTTAACATTGTCGGTCTAGGGTAGGCATGCCCAACCCGCGGCCCATTTGGAGAATTTTTGCCGCCCAATTGAAGTTTCTATCTATATTATTTTAGACATTTAGACTACAGGCGGTTGAATCGAAAATATCGTGTTTTGACCCACCCCACCTTTCCACCCGTGCAGTTTTTACAGAAATAGTTTTTTTCCTTCATTTGACTTCCAAGCAATTGTAATAACAGGTGTTGATGGAGGAAGGAAAGCAGATGAGCTTGGGTGTGTTATTCCTCTTTCAACGAGAACTTCGTTGAGAGTGAGTAGTGTATTTAGTTCTATTTGTCAGAGAAATAATTTATGTCTATATTTTTAAGTTCAGATTAGTAGTCTTTTTCTTGTTTTATTTGGCAATGAAAGAATCCGATGATGGATTTAATGAGTTGCCTCAGGACTGGCACAACAGCTAGTAGAAATGTAAGATAACTACGGCAGCAGAATAAAAATGTTTAATATTTTAACCGTCTGAAATTATGTAACTTTTTCATTTTATGATATATATTTAATCACGGTGCAATAATTAATATCATACAATAAGAAACTAAACAGTTGGCTATTGGGCAGAAAAAAACTTTTTTTGACAAACAGTGTAATAATTACAAAGCTATTCTTTACTTAATTGCTTTTTTGCATTTGAAATATAAATTTTGAAAATCTAAATCAATTTTAAGCAAACATACTGTAACACAAGTACAAAATGTGAAGATGTTACGCACATAGTTGTTATACTACGTAACTTCAGATGGCAGCATAAATCTACTGTACATAAGAACCTTGTAGGTTAAGAGATATTCTTCCACCAACAAGTGTAATCAGTAGACTTTCAATTTTGTTGTGATTGTGATCCAGTAAAAGGTAAACTTGGTGTTTTTTGATGCTAATATGAATTTAAGAAAATTTTAAACTAATTCGAAAGAATTAAGAAAATTATTCAATGAAAACGGTGTAAGTGATGTAGGTGAATCGGGTGAGCGTTCTTTAAAGGTTTTAGGAATTATTTGGAATTTAAATAATTATACATTTAAATTAGGTGCACAACCATTGCTTGAGAAAATTAAAAATTTAAAGAATTCGAAACACTCTGTGTTCTAAAAACAGCAGCAAAAATCTTTGATTCTAAAGGTTTTATTTCCTCATTTGTGTTAATAATAAAATGCTTAATGCAAGAAATTCGGGAACACGGTCTTGGCTGGGATGAGCAATTGCTCACTGTTAAAGAACAAATGGGAGACTTGGTGTTCTCAAGTTTGTCTTCCAAACGACTTAACATTGGAAGAAAATATTGTCCATATCCTTTAGATAAGGGTAAGGATTTGCAATTACACATATTTTGTGATGCAAGTCCCAGAGTATTTGGAGCAGTGGCATATTTTCGTAATGTCGTCACTGCGAATGACGATATTTAAACGATATTAATAACCGCTTAAAGCCCGGTTTCTCTTCTCAAAAAGTTAACCCTCCCGCGATTGGAACTTTTGGGAGCAGTTTTATAGCCTCGAGAATTTTGAGATATTTAACATTCAATTTTAAATTCCTTGTGTCGAAATTTTTCCTTTGGAGTGATTCTTCTATTGCTCTCCATTGGATTAAGGGAAAAGCTTCAAACTACAAGCAATTTGTTTCGAATAGGGTAATAGAAATCCAACCAAACTCCGATCCGTCTGATTGGCATCATTGCAGTGGGAGAGAAAATCCTGCAGATTATATTTCTCGTGGAGCGAATCTCGAAACAATTATTAACAGCCAATTTTGCATGCATGGTCCTCGTTGGCTTCGCACGACGACGGAAAACAACTGGCCGAAAAACTTGAATAGTGACTTTTCTTCAACCGACCCATGTGCATCCGAAGAACAAGTGTTTACATTCGCATGTGAATTAAACACAGCCTCAGTAATTATCGTGCTATTCACAATAAATTGATTTCCTGCTTTGCTATTTCCAAATCTATACGTGATAGTTGGCTTAATTTTTCCTTTTCCCTCTTAGGTCCTTGCTTTTCCTTCTCATCTTTAAACCTTTTTTGCTCCACTCACATAATATATTGCATCTTCCTGTTTTAACCCGTAGTCATCATTCTGGGTATACTTTAAGGTTAATTTATTTGTTGTTTTTTCCCTCTTTTAGTAAAAATGGTATCTTTAATAAAATTCAATAATTTCTCCTCCCCCCTTTTTTTTCTCTTTATTTTTTTATTTTTCGCTTCTGCATTCTTCCTTTTAGTGTCGTTAAAATATAATTGGAGGAGGAGGTCTCGAAGAAAAAAATAATCTTTCCGGTGCTTTTTTTTTAACTAATGAACCATTTACGGGAAATAATATCAACAGGAAGTTTTTTTATTATTATTTTTGTTTACTATCTTTTTTTTTCATCTCGTGTCCATGTTTTTTTCTATTTATGTCTATTTCAGGGTCTTTCCTTCTCCTTAGAAGATTGCACCTGTGTGTGTTCGTGTTTTTGTGTGTGTGTGGTATATATATATATATATATATATATATATATATATATATATACACTGCTCAAAATAATTAAAGGATATTGCGGTTTTAGGTGGATCTTGTGGCTGGGAAACTTTTTAGCTGATTAATACAGGGTCGACAGACGTAGTAGGTTATATGAGAATAAATTACACATGTTTCGTAGAAAAAAATGCATTTTATTGCGCATTTGTGTACAAAAGGAAAAAAACACAATTTGTGCATATGAGAAAAAATAATAAGAAAAGGTGTTTTCTTCAAAGGAAATCATTTTCAGTAGGGGGTATGGTTTCCATGGACGGCCAGCAACGTTGAGCATCTTTGAGGCATGGATTCAATGAGGCTATTAATCACGAGTTGGGGTATTCTGTCCCACTCTTCCAGAAGAGCTCTTTCCAGTTCTTGGAGAGTTTGTGGGGGTGGTTGGCGGCCAGCAACTTGTCTTCCTAGAGCGTCCCAAACGTGCTCTATTAGGTCCATGTCTGGAGAACACGCTGGCCATTCAATTCGTACGATTCCTTCCTCGAAAAGGAAATCCTCCACCAGGTTAGCACGATGTGGCCTGCTGTTATCGTCCATTAAAATGAAGTCATCTCCGATTGCTGCAGCGTAAGGGACTACAATAGGTCTGAGGATCTCCTCCCTTAGGTCTGAGGATCTCCTCCCTATATCGGCGAGCAGTCAGAGGTCCATCTCGAATAATGTAGAAGTCTGTGCGCCCGTCAATGGAGATGCCACCATACACCAACACTCCCCCACCGCCAAATCTGACACTTTTGTGCACGAACGCAGGATTATTCCTACTGCCACGGTCCCTCTAGATGAAAATACGCCTATTATCCGGATGAACAGAAAAACGGGACTCGTCAGAAAAAAGAACATAGCTCCATTCATTTCTCCTCCAGTTCACATGCTCTGTTACCCACTCCCTGCGGTCGCGACGATGCCTTGATGTTAGTCAAACACATACCATCGGTCGGCGAGCATACAGACCTACACCATGAAGCCGGTTTCGGACAGTCTGAGTTGAAACCGTGGTGCCAGTAGCCGAGCGAAGGTGTTGTTGGAGAAGATTAGCGTTCATATTTCGGTGTCTTCGAGCCGTTAACACTAAATAACGATCTTCATTGGGCTTTGTTTCCCATCTACGACCTTGTCCTGGTCTTCGGCCTGCACTTCCAGTCTCCAAAAACGGCTCCAGATCCTGGAAATCACCCTTTGTGACACTCCAATGGCTTGCACTACTTCGGCTTGAGTTTGGCCCCTTCTAACCTACCAACAACTCTCCAAGCTTCTGAATCGGTTAAATGACTTCGCTGAGACATCGTACTCATCGAAACAAAACAGTCACTGAATGCCGATCATTCTTTTCTTCATTTCAGTTGAAAGTCAAATTTAATTCGCTGCCGCTGAAGCAACGTTTTTGACGTCGAACTTAAAATTAACATACTCCCCAATTTGAAAATCAGAAAAAATTGCATTTGTGATTCTCTTCTTCCATTTTCGGCAAAAAAATATCGCTTATATCTTTATTTTATATAAAACTTACAATATCCTTTAATTGTTTTGAGCAGTATATATATGTGTATGTATATTTGCATTGTAATTGTAAAGTGTTTTTGCTGTATTCTTCCACCGGTTCTCAAGAATTTTGGGGAAGGGTTCCTCATTCAGGACCTTTTTGTACATGTTTTTTTGTTTAATTTAAAAATAAAATACTTCTGGGAGGGTCGGATGCAGCTCTAAACCCTTTGGGTGAGCTCGATTCTCTGGAGTAAGTAAGTAAGCTTCAGTAATTAACTTAAGCAAATTTAGCAGCCTGCAGAAATTATTGCGAGTTACTAGTTGGATGTTTCGTTTTGTGCATAACATTCGGATTAGATTGACAACAGAAGAAATCGATGGTGCGGAAAAATGTTGGATTCAAATAGTACAGAGAGATGCTTTCGCCGAAGAAGTTAATTGTTTACGTTCAAGCAAACTGCTACTCAAAACTTCAGTAATTTTAGAGTTTAATCATTTCCTTGATTCAGATGAATTGATACGTGTCGATGAAAGACTGCAAAAATCTAAATTCTGTTATTTACGAAAGCACCCTATCCTTTCACGGGCCAAGCATTACTTCGTAAATTTAATAGTGCGAGACTCTCACGAAAAGGTTTTTCACGGTGGTGTTAGCGAAACTCTATTAGAAATTAGAGAGCGATTCTGGCTCATTAAAGGGAGACAGACTGTGAAAAACATCTTTAAAAAATGTGTCCTGTGTAAGAGATTCAGCTCGACTTCTGGTGTTCAATTCACCGCACCGTTACCAGCTCTTCGTGTAGAGCAGTCAGCTCCATTTTCTGTAATTTTAGGAGGTCCTCTCTACACAAAAGACGAGAATAAACACCACATTGTTTTATTTGTGTGTGCTGTTACGACAGCTCTTCACTTAGAGCTAGTGAACAACCTTACAACTGAAACGTTTCTCTTAGTACTTCGACGTTTTATTAGTCGTCGTGGACAAAAATCTTGACTGACAACGCAAAAACTTTTAAAAGATCCAAACTTGAACTGAAACGCTTGTGGAAAGTTATCAGCGATCCTGCAGTGAAAGCGTTCTACGCGCGCTTCCCGTAAAATCCACTGGCAGTTTCTCATTGGCTTTTACGAAAGACTCATTCAAACAGTAAGGCTTGCTGGGCGAAAGACTGTGGGAAGAACAACTTTATTCCGCGATGAGTTGGAGATTCTTTTAATTGAAGTTGAAGGAGTGCTCAACTCTTGCCCTCTTACATATATTTCTTCTCAATTTAATGAACCTGAACCTCTTACTCCATCTCATATGATTTTAGGACGTAGAGTGAATAGTCTACCACCTGACAGACATAATTTTGATTCTAACTTATCCACCAGGAAATTTCTAATTAAAAGGTTTAATTATCGCGAACGATTACTTAATATGTTTTGGACAAAATGGTCAAAAGAATAAATTTTCATGCTTAAACCTGCTCATTGTGTTAAACCTACAGGCGAAATTAAAGAGTTTAAAATTGATGATGTTGTACTAATTAATTATGAAAAATTTCCTAAACATTTTTGGAAGCTAGATAAAGTTGTTGATGTATTTACTGGCAGGGATGGTATAATACGTTCTTGTAAGATAAAAACACAAAATTTAACTATTAAAAGACCTGTGCATTTGTTATATAACCTTGAACTTAATGAATGATTTGTTAATTAAGTATCTGTTTTGAATTTGTATGTGAATTACTTGTAATGTGTATTTAATATTTTTCTGTGTATTTGAAATTGTAGCAGATTTTGAATGAACCTCCTGGTCATTCAGGGGGGAGGGAGTGTGTTGAAACTCTAGTTCAGCGGCGCTGCAGTCGCTTGTTTTCAAGTGTATATAGTATTCCTGTTTGTCTTGTTTGTTTGTAAATAAACGTTTGTTCCTCCATCCTACTGGCCGTATCATTGTAGTCGCCACAACATCTGACAGGTAAGAAATAGTTTATTCCACTTTTTAATTTATGAATTCATATTGAAAATACAATAATGAATTCAATTTTGAAATACGATGACGAATGATTTACGAATTTGAAAATTATTTGATACTGAATTTGAATTTGAACAGCTGTGAGCTAAATTCTCCTGAATTCAATGCAATGCTCTCAATGCAGAAATCAGATGAAGCTTGCAAGGAAAGATTCTATATCTGATATTATCCACATTATCTACAATCAAAATCTCAAGATGCCGTCAGTGTCGATTATAGAGTTGCAATAAGAATTAAATGCGAAGCTATATATTTCGATTATATAAGGACATATTTTTATTATTCTCAGAAAAATAAAATATGGAATATTGAACCGATTTTTTTCCCAAATATGCTCAATGTACAAAGAGACTTTGCGGGTCTCGAAATTAGGGATAATCGAACATTAAAGAAAAATTAGAAATAAGCTTGGATATTAACTCAGCAGCACAAAGTTCAAAATGTCGAATAGTTAAGAACTTAATTGGTGTAATTCTATATTTTCTACAAAGTAATGCTGCTTTCACATCATTTGAACGAATGGCACAACGAAGATGTACCGCAGAGCCATTTCCATTCTTATTTGCACCAGAGAAGCCATGTGAATCAAATTCTTTATATTAGAATCAATGAAAACATAGCGCGTTTAATGTTCAAATTCTTTATAACAAGGTAGACATCTCGAAAGCCTATCAAATCTGTTTCTCTTTCAACAATAATTCTTAATACTATTCTAGTTCTAAAAGCTGTAATTCTTGCAGGAAAATCTTGGCTTTCTCAATTATTGGTCCTAAAGGAACTGAGGTATTAAAAAGGCTTGAAATTTATTACACAGAGCGTTTGGCCATTTCATTCGGACGAGGTGGTAAAACTAAAATGATTTTCTCTGGGGTTCCACTTTAAACCAAGGGTTTTTACACTTTGCTAGCTTTTCTTATCTATATTATATGATTGATCATAATGGGGAACTTGCTCCATCTCAGCCTTTTTTTCTTTAGAGTACCATTTTAGCAATTCTATACCTCGAGATCATAACATGTTAACAGCAATAAGCTACAGTTAGAATGTCACCAACGAGAAAATCACTAAATACCGCCTCAGAAGCAAGGGAGTAAGCTCTTTGTTCATCTGTTGGGAGTTGTTTTAAGAGTTTTGTGGTGAAATATGAAGCCTATTATGTTCCATAGGTAACAACTAAAAGCTTATAAATTTAATAGCAGGTTTTTTTAAAAAAAATCCCTGTTCTATAAAATATAGTTCAAATAGCATTGATCAGCTTAAATCCTATCTGTAGGTGTATTTTCTTTACATTAGCTGGTAATGCGATTTTATGTTCGTGAAATCATAAAGGAAAAAGAAAATATCACGTTACACTAAAACCTCCTTCTAGCAAACAGTCGTTCAATGACATTCCATTAGTTTAGGTGAATGCATTGTAAACTAAATGAAGCTTTGTAGTTTTGCTGTCGGCTTTATAAATACCACGATGAGGTATAACGTAATTTAAATGATGTGAGTTAACAACTTTTAATTCCTCCTTATATTCCTGTTGCTCCTACGCTTCCATAAAGTTAGAGAAGGGAGAAAACATTATGGAATATAAACTATTTAATTCTAATTACTGAAAAATATCAATAAGAAACGTTGTGTACAATAAAGAAAATAAGAAAGATTAAAGAGAAAAGTAAATATTGTAAAGAGAAATAAGATTTAAAAATATTAGTATTGGATAAATAGCAAGTATTTGAAATATTTAGTGTCAAAAAAAATTAAAAATTAATCTCAAATATGAGAATGCTTATAATAAAATATATGGATTCGTTTTGGATTGAAATGTAGGCTTTTTCATTGAATTACAGTCTTCACTTTCTTCATTCCCAATTCTTTTTCGAAAGAGTGGGGGTGGAACAGGAGAGAGTAGAATAAAGAAATCGTTTGCGCAGCTGTCGTTTTGTCTCTTTGCCCCTTAACGACTTGTAAGGGGAGGGAGGGCTGAAGTGTTGAGACATTATATTCGCCAAACGACAATGTGACAATTCTTGCTGGGGGAAGGACTTTTTCTAGAACATTTTATCGTTTTGAATATCGGATGAAAATCTCTAATATCTGAAGGAAGGGAGCAAGGAAGGGGAGGTCGCATTTCTTCCCTTTTAAAATTTAGTTCTTAATGGTTTATTAATGGCCTTGATTGCTCGGAAATTTTATACGGACGCCACACACGTGGTCGGAGAAATCTGTTGTCGGAAAAGTGTGGTGAGTAGGAGGGTGGAGGGGAGCTTTTTAAGAAGTAGGCTTTGAAGAATTAAGTGATTTGGTTAACATTGATCACTTTCTTGATGAATGTACCCATGTTCTCTCTCTTAACTAAATCCTTCGTGTTTGATGCAGTGTTCCATTTTATTTTAACTTTTTTTCGGCTTGGAATTTATTATTATATCACTCTGAAAAAGCTGAAAAAAATTACAATTGAATGAAATCAAATTTTGTTAAATTATTGGTGTGATGCACATAAGAATAAATTCTCTCTTAAGTAATTTGTAAACGTTTCCTTTAAAAAAACTCTATAGATTACATTTTCATACTGTCACCTTAACATTCGCAACAAATTCAGGAATAACAAAATGTTTAAATCTATCTGTACTCACGATATTAATTATAAAGAATTTATGATTAAGAAAAAAATATACATTGGAAGAAACATTTCAATGATGAGTTAGAATGCTTTATAAATATATACGATATTTGAAAAATGAATTCAAATATAAAAGTTGATAAAAAAATATATAAAATATATAATTTATACACTATAAATAGATTTAATATGTGTAAAAAATTTATCAATAAAGCAAGATATGTTGCTGAAGAATTTTACCAAAATCGATAGTGATTTTGTATCCAGTTTTAAGGGTACCGTAATTTTACTTCTGTTTTTAAGTGAGTGAGTGAATATTAACGTCGCACTGTTCAGCTACACGAGGGCTTTTGGTAACGGATCTCGTAATTTTGAACATTGTCAAGTGACGAGGACGACACCTGCGCGACCCCTTCTACTAACTACCACACCAACGGGAGGACATTTGAGCTCTCGACAGATTTAACGTGCATCTCTCTCCTACACACTGGGTCTTTAGTGGTACTGGGCTCGAACTCGTGACAAGCCCGCCATGATTCGATACCTTGACCATTAGGCTACCGCGGCCACCTTCTGTTTTTAAAACATCGTTGGAAATTAAATTTGTTACCTAGTACAAGGTAATTAATCCAAATAAAATAATGAATACAAATGCTAAGCTTGTCTTAAATTGTTCGTAGATTTTCTAGCAAATCAAATATTGATGGCTTTCTTACCACCTTCAACGTTTAAAGACCGAGATAATTTATGTCATTTTTGTCTCCCTCAGAAAATACTTTTTAAATACGTACAATTAAATAATAATACAATAAAATAATATACACCATAATACAATTAAATATCTTTTTTATTTAAAAAGTTTTGTGCGTAGCTTTTCTACAATTATTACAATCCACATTAAATTCTATAAGTTCATCAAAAACTTAACTTCTCTTCCGGTGAACAACAGAGCAACTATTTAAAAGATTTTTCAACCCTCACTTTCTTAAACTGCACGCGGGAATAAATTGGTCCGAGAGCAATTATTGGACGACGCCAATAATGGAGCAAGTCAACTTTTATCATTCCTCTCTTAAGCTCAATACGATCGGAGAGATAAGCCGAGTTCGATTTCCAATCTTTTTCGATTCATGAATAACACAGCGGATTTTGTCGTCTTGTCGTAATCTTTACCTGTCCTTTTTAAACGCGTATTCACGTCAATCATCGCTCTCCGTGCAATTTTTTTTTATTGTCTGTCTTACTTCCCATACAACTGTGTCTGACCCGAAAATTTCATAATAATCATCGTGAAATCCATGATTTTTTCATATCTGATTACTATTTTAAAATTACAGTAGCATTTTTACACAATTCATAAAAATTGTCATTTATTAGTTTCGAAATGTATTAAACAAAAAACGTACGAAACAATGTATATAATGAAAAATGTCTCTATTTAATTCGTATTTTTAAACAAGTTTAAAGAATGAATGAAACTTTTATTAATTCGTTGTATTTTATGAAATATAATTTTTCAGAAAACAATTTATGAAAGAGTAGTTTTTTTTTAAAAAAAAAGATGCTTGAACTATCATTAATCTTGCTGAAGATTAATTTCTTCTGGCCACTTTTCATAATTAAAAATAATAACAATCCACTTCAAATGCCTCGAGAGAAAAATAAATCGAGTGTTTAAACTCGATTAAAGTTTTGAGAGAGTTGCTGGATTTTCCAAGGAGTGAAAGAGTGCTTCTTCTTTTAAATTATCAGTAATCAAAAATATCATCGCGTGGCATTAACAAATAGAGTATAATAGTTTTTTTTTATTTGTAAAGACAAAATCTTGCATCAAAAGATTGTAATCATTTTAATGGATACAAGGTGTTTTTTTCTTTTATGATGATGTAAGTTTTGTGAAAGCTTTTGCTAGAAGATCCCCCTTGAGTTCTAGAATAAAGAGATGATTCTATAACAAAAATTTGTAAAATCTCCTTTAAAGAGAGGGTAGAAAAATTAGTTGCACATCTGGATTTCTTAAATAACATTATAATTTTTGTACTTATAAGTTGTGACATTTTCTTACAAGACATACATGCTATATATATATATATATATATATATATATATATATATATATATATATATATATATATATATATATAAAAATATATATACAAAAATATTGTACCCACCCTTGCAACTTTTTACAAAAAAAAAAAGAGTTAAATACTTTTTCTTAAATTTAAACTATTTCCATGTTTTTTATAATGTTTTATTTGTAAAAACGTACCAAAACTACTTTCTATCAAGTACAAAAATAGATCATCTAAATTTTTATGACATATTTTTCTTAAAAACTTTAAGAATTTCAAGGATTTTTAAGAAATAATTTTTAGATATCGATTAATTTCAAGGATTAATCATATTCTCTGGGTAAAATTTCATTTAATTGGTATTTAAATCGATTGCTCTTTCCCTATGAAGAAAATTTCCTTGAATTATTACTTTGAAAACCTTGCATAAATCGAAATCCGAAATGTAAAGGAACGCGGGGAATTTGTTATCCACGCCCTACACCTAAAAATCCTTCCTGTTCTTACAAAACTGGTATTGTTCCCAATAAAAAAAAATGTAACGAATGTCTAACTGGTGCAAAAGGAGCAACAATCCTAGCTAAATCTTTGATTGTTTAAACTAGTTATTTACGTTGAGATATCATTGTTGATTTTGTATTTTATCCCTGAAAGGCACCATTTCTAAAACTTTCTCTCATAACGAGAGATTAATTTGTGCAGTAAAATTAGATTTCCCGACTGTAAACTCGTGAGTTCTTTTCCGACCGTGTTCGAATTGTGACAAGAAAATAATTGCAGACAGGATTTGGTCCCACTGTTTATTCCATACCTTCTATGGGACATTTCTTAAAATCAAGAATATATTGCGATGTTACAGGATTACGATACATCGTTCAGCCGTGTCTACTTTTCACGACCCCGGCTTTTTTCGTCACCCTCCTCTTCTCTCCCGTTCCGACCTTTTTCTCCTCCGTCGTTGCCGGATCCTTTTCTCTATATCGTCTCTCGTTCGACCTGTTGCCAGGTGCAGGCAGCTGTTCCTTACACGCCCCACCTAAGAGTAAAATTTGCCCCTTGTGGCTGATTTTACCATATCAGTCACCAGGAACAGAAAATTCACAAACCGTGACACAGAAAATCCACAAACAGAACACACAATAATTGCAACAGTCAAAAGTCTTGATGATTGTTCTAGTGAAAGTTCCTTAATACAAACACATGAAATAATATGAATAGTTCACCCAATTGAAATAAGTGACTATGTTCCCAGAAAGATCTAAACTGCAATGGGATTGCAAACAGATACATGGAAAACACATTATACAAAAAAAACAACACTAAATATATACATTACAGTTTTTATCTTAATCTAGACAATGTTTATTTCATTAACTCATGAATGAATGCTCAATGAGTTCACTAAATCTATATTAAGTACACAGTAAACTTTCCTACGGCTCTAATTTGCTTTTGGCCAGTATGATTTCCGACCCAACCCATCCTAATACAAAGTTAATTCGCTTTACACGATTTTTCCAAATTTGCATCAGAAGGTCTATATCGACTATTCGAGATATAACAAACTGCTCTAACATTCTTAAAACCTGAGCCGTTAAATTACATCCATAAGAAGTGTATTCAATCTTAAACCTCACTTTTTTAGTCATGCAAATTCCAAACGACATAAAGCATGCGGCATAATTCTTCGTGAGAGAACGACAGAAATACCACTTCCACAAATCCAGTACCGTGACCCACGATGCTGCGCTATTCTTTTCTACAAAACCTTCCCTTTTCAACAAAAGATAAATCCCGTTTCTCGAAAATATCTTTAACAAAGCTTCACAGGTTACCTTCGCACTGAGGCTAGTCAACGGCACAGCCTCGCCCCTCCTAGTGTGCTGATCAACCAGACATAAAATATATTTGTGTCCCTTTAAGCTAGGCGGATCAATTGGACCTATCAGATCCATATTCCCCACCTCAAATGGCAATTCAGGCCTTGCCACAGGTGTACTGGATGATCGGTCTTTAATCCTAACCGATCGAGTGAGTTGACACTCTTTACGTGATTCACAAAATTTCTTCACATTGGAACTTAGACCCTCCCAAAATAAAGAATACTTGATTCGTTCAAGCGTCTTCTTGGGACCCATGTGACTACTGAACACTGAAGTATGCGCTAGTCTCAACACCTCAGTTCTTCTGCATTTCGGAATTACCAGTTTCCCAATACTCTCCCCGAGTATTTTATCCCTACGAAATAGATACCCATCTACTTCGTAGTAGTTTCCTTTGCATTCCTTAGCATACTTCCAAGCCAATGCTAACTCGGCACAACACTCCTGTTCGGAACGAAAACTATCAGCCACTATGATTCCTTTATCCATCTCAGCGGTCATCTCCTCATCCTTAGTACCCAATGTTCCCACTTCATTCCGACATGAAGTAATATTCCTTTGAGAATCCTCAATGTGCTCCTGTGCTTTCTCTGGCAGAATACCCAATGAAACCTCGGTTTCATCTACATTTCCTGAGTCAACCCTCAGGTCCTGAGAGCTTTGAGCCAGTGAATTCTCTTCACTCTGGGCTCCTCTCAACATATCCAAAACCTCTGGTGGAAGCAACACGTCTTCTACCAAAACTTCTGCCAAAGCACATAACACTTGCTGGTGCACCACATTAACCTGGCCACCGGTAGCAAGACCAATTGGAACATATACTAAAGGACATTTAACCGCTGGATCGAAAATACCTTTCAAATAAATCGTGGAAGCTCCTTCAACCGATATTCCAGGAACTAAGTCTTTCTTGATAACAGTAATTTCCGTACCAGAATCCAATAACGCATGGACTAACTTCCCATCTACACTGATAGATGTTTTCACTAATTTACTTAATTTGTCTTCAATAGCCCGTCTAGGAATGACTTTACCTAGCACATCAACTCTAGCAGCTACCATCCCATCTACCAATTCCGTCCCTTCTGTTGACATCTTATTCACATTAAGTCTTTTATTATCTACCTCTTTGTTTTTCGGACAATCCCGCTTAAAATGTTTATCTGATCCGCAGGTGAAACAAGCGAATTTTTTAATTTCAGTTACTTGACCTTTATCCAAGTTTTTCCTAGGAGAAAAATTATCTGACTTTTTCTCCCCAAATGGCTGTTTACCCCAACTACCATTAAAACTTCTCTTTTCACTATCATTCCATTTAGCTCTCTCAGGTTCATCGTAGGATTTCCCTTTGGAAGCATAAAATATATCACATTGTTTGCCCAAGTCCCTGGGTTTGTACTATTCTTCCCCTTGGAGCACACCAATATGGGTCACCGTCTCAGAATCCAACATTTCAAACATTTTATCTGCTACGATCAGTTGATTAACTGACTCAAAATCATTCGCTTCTCTTAACTTACAGTAGTATAACCACATCGATGTCAAACGGGACGCGAACTGAGAGAAAGTTTCGTCAGAGTTACGTTTGGCCTTTCTAAAATTTTCTAAACATATTTTTTGGGGGATGGTTCATACTCCTTGAGTACAACCTGTTTTAAAGATTCGTAAACTTTTAATTCTTCTTCGCCTAGGTTAACTAATAAGTTTGACACTTTGTCTCCTAACATGCATAACAAAACCTTCGGTTTTAACTCGTCACTAACCATTTCACTAGCGAAAGCCTTTTCAAGACTAGAAAAGAAATATTCCCACCCGTCTGATTTATTGGGTACCTTTACAGTTAAGAGCCTAACCATTTTAACTATTTAATCTAAAGATTTTACACGTGAGGTTTGACCATTATTTTGATTAGCACTCTGATTAGCGATCCTAGATAATTCCATTTCCAAGCGTAATTTTTCAATTGATAATTGTTCTTGTTGTTCTAGTTTTTGCCGCTGTTCTGTCTCTAACCTTTCGGCTGTAATAACTTCCAGTAACTCTTTTGCCTCTTCCTCCTTGTAATATTTACTAGAGATAATTAAATTCCTTAAAACAATTTTAGACATAGACGGATCAGGTGACTCATCTAAGTCCCGCGCTAATTGAATTAAGTCAATTTTCTTACTTCTAATGAGAAATGCCATTTTTAATCAAGCTAAACCTAATGCCAAATTACCTTCTGACAAATTTAACTACAAACACTTAAATGACCTAGTACTATATATTTAACAAACAAGAAAAATTCTACTCGTTTTTTCTAAGAGTACTCAAATTCCAGAAACACAATACGAAATATGTTTACAATAAAACTTATATGAGACACAGTTATTTGTTACTAATCAAAACCTTTTTCAAAATTAAAAAAACACAATTAACAACATACTTTAGCTACATTACCATAGAATTATTTCTCAAATCATAAATCTACTCTTAGTTTCTTTTTTTTTTTTAATTAAAAGAATCTTATGCAGGAAACAAAAAACCAACATACATATACATCCTAAATTACGAGCAAAGGAAATAACCTCAGATTGCATTAAACTATCAACTAACTGACAAATTGCAAAACTTTTGCTTAAAATGAAAAAACAATCATTTAATATTAAAAAAACATACCACATTCTGAGTCATAAATAACCTACAAAAATCTCTTATTTACAACCTTTTAACAGGAAGTCTACTTGAAATACATATACATTTTTTAATGGATATTTTTTACCCACTCAAACATACATTTTTCGCAACCATTATTTCAAGATAAATTAATCTAATTCTTTTTTTTTTTTAAAATTCTGCAAACTGAATTGTTATGCAAAACACTTTCTATACCCAGATTTTAATTTTGAGACAACTTCAAAACAGTAAAGGATGATGATAAAAGAAATTATAGTTTAACACTAGAACTCTAAATACCATAGTTTACAACATTTAAAATGATACCCTATCATTTCCAGGTAAAATAAGTACACAATTTTCTTATTTCATCTACACAATAATCCAACAACATAGAATATTGCAATAAACCAATGAAATTTTCTTTTTTTTCAGATATATCTGCTTTTTCTATTTTATTTTTAAAAAAACAAATTAAATATGACTGCATCCCATTACTTTTTAAATATTCACACAATATTTTAACTTAGGGGAACAATAACCACCTACCTCGACATGAAAGCTGTTTCAGTACTTGAACACTTTTCAGATCACGGCTCCATTCATCAGAAAATGAAGAAAAATACGACATCTGTTCCTTCATATCCCAACTCGGCAGGTGATGGTAAAACTCCATATGAAGAAGGTCTTGTTTTTTTTCACTTGAAACTGCTGCAAGGCAATTCCCGGGATGCACGTGGTCATCAACTTGAAGATACACTGCAGGGTTCTATTTCCTTGTTAAAATTTTTCTTTCAAACTGAATGTCCACTAGAACCTTGTTCACAATTATGTAGTACGAACACCGATCAATTTGAAATATTTTGTTCATTTAAATTCTGCTCCATTGCACCCCACTTCTGACACCAGTGTAAACTCGTGAGTTCTTTTCCGACCGTGTTCGAATTGTGACAAGAAAATAATTGCAGACAGGATTTGGTCCCACTGTTTATTCCATACCTTCTATGGGACATTTCTTAAAATCAAGAATATATTGCGATGTTACAGGATTACGATACATCGTTCAGCCGTGTCTACTTTTGACGATCCCGGCTTTTTTCGTCACCCTCCTCTTCTCTCCCGTTCCGACCTTTTTCTCCTCCGTCGTTGCCAGATCCTTTTCTCTATATCGTCTCTCGTTCGACCTGTTGCCAGATGCAGGCAGCTGTTCCTTACACCGAATAAAACTCTTTTCCACTGGAACACAGTAAAAAATACATTATCCTTGCATTTAATGTAAAAAAAAACCGACTGCCTGATGACGTCAACTGCTTACGACAAGTGACGATGATACAAATTTGAAACATCTTATTGAAACATTTTTTTAAAGACGGGTGACGTTAATGCAAATCACTTGCGCCTCTCACTCTCTCGAATTATAATTTCTTTTCATTCTAATCTAATTTTAAATTTTAAATATTGACAACTCAATGATATCAAAATATAATACAGTAAAATCAGTTTTTGTATGGTAGATAGAAACCGCATAAAAGAAAACCACACAAAAAAAATTTGGAAATTTCGTACATACTTACATATAACACACATTTTAGTTTGACATACTTTTTTCATGCGGTGGAGAGGGACCACATAAAAAGCCGCAATTAGAAAAAACGCCAGTTATTTTCGAAATGCATGAGAAAGTACTTTTAAACGAAATAAATGATTAAATTACACATGGAAACATATTTAAAACATTTAATTTCTCATTGCATACATAGAGAAGTTTTCTAAATGCTCATACATAATTCACGGTTACTCGTCGTAATCCAAAACTTGCATCTTTCTGTGATGAATTGCTTCCGTCACTTGAATATACAGTTTCAATTGTTTTATTTCATATTGATTGATTTATTATTTCCAATGTCGGGTGACAAATGAACATAATGTTTTAAAGTGTATATGTGTGCACTGATAGAAAACATAACAGTAATGCCAACATCGTTGAAATTTATATTCCGCGTAAAAGAAGAATCACCTAAAAAAAATCGCATACAAAAGGACCGCAGAAAAACTGGTTTTACTGTCTAATATTTATTAACATTCGTTATCCCCCCTTTAAATTGTAAAAAATGCACATGTGCAATCCGTATTAATTATAATGTTTTTAAATCGACTCCTTTAAAAAATAGTAAAAAACTAGATGTTGCTGGTGAATATAAATTAGTGAAAATAATTAAAATGTCGTAACGAGTTGAAAAATACGTTAAAATCTCTCTCTCTCTCTTCATCCGCACCACTAATGCATTAAGATATGTTCGTACCCAAAATTCGATGATTTGGTGAAAATTTTCGAAATTTCTTTTATGTTTTTATTTTATAGCCCATGCATTTAAGATTCCAAAAATACTATTTTTGTTTCTACGAAGTTATAACATATTTAGTAAAACGGAGATAAAGTTTACAAAACCGGAAGTAGATCCCTTTTCAGAACATGTTTTATTTAGTTCTATTTGTGTTAGGAATCAAAATCTAATCTCAGTGAATTCATTTATGTACTTTATTGCTTTTTTAGGGAAAAAATTCATTTTTTTTTAAAAAAAATGAGTTTTTGCATAAAATTTGGCATATTTAAAAAACTTTCAAAAGTGTTACAAATCTTTTATAATTCCTTACACATATAAAGATGTTATTTATGTACTGTATAAATATTATTTGAATACACTTATTAGAATTTTGTGTAAAAAATCGTAACTGCAATTTTTCATCAAAATTTTCCAAAAAATGACAATTGTTATATCTGTAAAACTCTCCAGAAAACAGCAAAAGGGTAATAAAAAGTCCGAATTAGTTAAAAATGAAGCTAAAGAGATCTTGAGCTATAAATGTGGTGAATTTAAAAAAAGGTACAATTAGTAGAAAAATTTTCATATTGTATTAAAATCTTTAAATGAATTTTCAGAGAAACTGTTTCTCAATTTTTTGCTTCACGGAAAAATTCACTACAGGATTTCTTTTTTAAATAATGAATTTAAATTTTCACGAAATGTTTTATTCAATTTTATATGTATTATAGACTATTATCTAATCTCTGTGTATATATTCGTGTGTTTCATTGTACTTTTTGTAAGAAAATAACATTAGTTTTTAGTAAAAAAATTAAGTTCTTGCATAAAAATTAACACAGCTCAAAAGTAGTACAAATCTTATAGCTCTAAGCACAGATAATGATGTTATTTTTATGTACTGTACAAATATTATACGAATATATTAACTAGAATTTTTAATACAAGGTTTACCGTAACTGCATTTTTTCTCTAAAATTTCACTCAAAATTCCCAATATATCCAAAATTACCTTTAATTTTGTGGAAATTGTATTTAAATTTTTAGTCTTATGACCCATTTCGAATAAAAAAGTGTTTATTTAGTTAAAAATCTATATATTAAAAAAAAAGTGCTCTGAAGGTAGTTACATACCTTAAATATACTTTTGTATATAATAAAAAGAATCTCTTATCATAAAGTAATAGAATCAGTTCTAGTTGATTCTAGTATTTGCATAAACATCTTCGCTTCAGCCAAAAAGAGGTTATTTATATTTTCATTCTGTAGAGTTGATTAAATATATAGATTAAGCAAGTTCATTATTTCTAAAATAAAGATAAACTTCAGAAAAATGTGAAACAAAATATGTACTTAAAAGATGCATTATATGAGTAAACTAAAAATAAAAATTTTCAAAAAATTTACAAAAAAAGTACAGAATGATCATGCCCGGAACTCATGTACCGAATATCCTCAGCTTCAAACATTCGTGAATTTAACGATGAATCGTTATCGTAAGCCGAGCTCTTATACCATAATAAGATAGTAGATTGTACCATAGCTTTTCATTTTCATACACGTGAATCTGTTTTTAAAGAAAGAAAAACAGTGATTTCGAAGCCTTTTTATAAACATACCTGTTAGATTGAATGCGTACAGTAAATTCTTTCACTGACACCAAACCTGAAACAAACTGGGGACATATTTTCAGACAAAAAAAAATTATTCTCGGCAGTACGGCATCTATTGTTCATGCAGCGTACAAGTATCATCCCGAATGTAAAAAGCGAAAAGATGCCATTCGGCATTACGGTAAAAAGGAGACAAGACATAAAGGGTATTTTTTTAGAGGTATAGAACTTTATATTGCAATAAAACAACGATGTATTATTCGATTGACATGAATTTTTTTATTCGAAAGATAATCTTGTGGCATTACATTTTAAATATGATTTCTGGCATATGACTGCAACGGCTGGCTCGGATGTAGTCCAATCTGGACGTCCAATTTTCGATCACTTTTTCCAACATTTGTGGCCGTATATCGGTAATAACACGGCGAATGTTGTCTTCCAAATGGTCAAGCGTTTGTGGCTTATCCGCATAGACCAATGACTTTACATAGCCCCACAGAAAATAGTCTAGCGGTGTTAAATCACAAGATCTTGGAGGCCAATTCACAGGTCCAAAACGTGAAATTAGGCGGTCACCAAACGTGTCTTTCAATAAATTGTGGCACGAGCTGTGTGACATGTTGCGCCGTCTTGTTGGAACCACAGCTCCTGGACATCATGGTTGTTCAATTCAGGAATGAAAAAGTTAGTAATCATGGCTCTATACCGATCACCATTGACTGTAACGTTGTGGCCTTCATCGTTTTTGAAGAAGTTCGGACCAATGATTCCACCAGCCCATAAAGCGCACCAAACAGTCAGTTTTTCTGGATGTAACGGTGTTTCGACATACACTTGTGAATTAGCTTCACTTCAAATGCGGCAGTTTTGTTTGTTGACGTAGCCATTCAACCAGAAGTGCGCTTCATCGCTAAACAAAATTCGCTTATGAAAATCGGGAACAACGGCAATCTCGTTTTGGGCCCATTCGACGGAGCTACCTACGCATTGCTTGATGATCGTTTTGATGAATTGCCAAACCAAACTGAGAATAAATCACTTGACAGCTGTTAAATCGGTCGCCATCTTGGAAAGTAATGCCAACTTAAACTTCTATACCTGGAAAAAAAAACACTCTTTACAAAGCAGGAAGTGGTATAAAAAATAGGATGTTCTCTCTTTTGTAAGTTAGTGATGTCAATAGCAACGCTAGGAAAGTTTACTATCGAAAAAAAATTTCAAAATTTGAATCCCGTTTTCTTAGCAATACGCAAAAATGGCTTAAGCATAACTTCATTAGCATACTGAACGTGGTTGAACGTTTTTAATTGGGCCTTTTAAAAGTGAGATAGAGATTTCGCGCGTGAATCAACTAATTTTATTATATTACAGTTACTTATACAGCCTTAAGTGATATTTCACACTTAATATTCTCAAAAAATGTTTGTATGGTGGGAAATGAATATGTTCTTTTTTTATTTGTTCTGAATGCTGTCATTAAGCTTTGTGTTATTAAAAAAGTATGAATCTATCAAATGATATTACAAAAGATATTAAAAGCTCTTTATTCGTTACGATGACTAAGATTTTAATTCCATTATGAAAATATATGGAGGAAAAATCTCTGATATATTGAATTAGAATTGATACATACAGGTTTAATGTGTTAAGTAATATGTTTAATTATATTGACATTTCTGCATTAGGTTAATCTTAAACAATTTTTCCAAATTATCAAAATAAGCAAGCATGCTGTATTGTCAAAAAATCAAAGAAATTTTTTATTCCGTTATTAGGAATATTTTCTTCATTAAACCCAGCACTGGATATTGTTCTGATTATGGAGTCGATCTTGACATATCTAATTCGTACTTGATTTGAATATGAAGAACTAGTTTTTTATTCTTATAATCATAGGTAGGCATTATTGATTAAAGGATTTGCTCTAATCAGAAGATTGCACTCATCACAGAAAAGGCTTCCTTTTACTATGAAAAATTTCAGATAAATATGCCATTTTAGGTTTACGTTTACTACATTTGACCCTTATAAAACGACTTGATTAACATAAGCTTTCCCTCCAGCTCGCCATTAATGGCCACCCCAAATGGATCAGCAGATCTCCTCGTATCCCTAAAACCAGCCAGATAGAAGTTTCCGTCGACTGATAGTAAAGAGGAAACAAGTGTTATTTTAATATTCATTGAACTACACAGATGCGGTAAAAAGTAATCAGGAAGTGAGAATCTAGATTCTGTACTTTTTCTTTATTTTAACCCCTCTAGAAACAGCCGTTATTAATATTAAAATATTTTTAAAGTTGCTTTACTGTGTATTTCCCAAAACGTTTTAAGGTATCCGACTACATTCGGAACCATGATTTCAAAAAAGTTACTTAAATGGGTAATTATCATGATATTTAGTGTCACTTAGATTAGAATTCATGCATAAAATTCTTTTAAGGACATTTTGACAAAAAAAGTTATTTAAATACAATATTTTGGCAAAAAATTAACTTAGAATAACCTTTCTTCAAAATGTTCTACTTTTATAAAAAAAAATCTTCTAAAATAATAATGTTTTGCTTATATAAAGTAAAAACTTCTCCAGAGAGTCTAAACTATTTTTTTTGAAAAATTCACATTTTTTTTAGAGTTACAACCATTTGAAATAATTATCGGCGTTTCTTCTTAAAATTTCTCCCCTCTGTTGTCGTAAAACATGGATAACCCCACTTCTAAGTTATATGTTTCCAAAATTCTAGGTGAGCCTCTGTACAGAGGTCTGTGCTATATACAGGCAAAATATTATTATAATAGAAGCATTTTTCACAAAAGGAGAATATTTTGAAAATGGGTCATTCTATGTTCATTTTTTGTCAAAATATAGTACTTAAATCATTTTTTATTGTAATACTATTCTTAAAACAATTTTATATTCATTTTCTAATCTAAGTGACACTAAATTTCATAAATATTATCCATTTATACGCTTTTACAAAATCACGGTTCCGAACGTAGTCGGATACCTCAATCTCATAGGTCTTTCTTTGTAAATGTTTCTTGATGCTAAAACAAGTTTTACGAATGGATTCGTTCCAAGAATGGTTGATAATAACTATAAAAAAAATTTGCATTATATTAATTGCAACAAAATTATTCCGAAAAAGATATTCTTTTGTTTTATTGAGTAACTTGCATCTCTCGTTCTGTCATTAAATATTTCCCTTTTATTTTGCATTGTTTCTGATTGGATATAATTTTTATTGTTTAAATTTTATTTATCTTTTCATTTCTTACTCAACATCTTAAAATTTCACTCCGTCACTGAGAAGAAAAAATTATCGAATGAAAATGCATCCGGAAATCCAAGTTGAAATTCGAATTTCTTTCCTTATCCAACAATCTTTTTCTAACAAAAGACTATTTTTTTCTGGGCCCTCTATCACATTTTAATTACTTAATTGATATTTGTGATGAATAAAAGATGACAGATTTTTTTAAGAAAAAGGTGCTGGCTTGATATATATATTCTTCCCTTCGTTTTTCTTCAAGGACAGTAAGTTCGTGATTGACATAATAAAGCGGCATATTTTGTCCTCTTCTTTTGATAATAATTGCTTCCACCGCAGAGGTCACAAATGAAATGAATTTATCGCCCAAGTAAGAAATGCCCTAATGTATGATTGCCTGTAATTAAATATACACTAGACATTATTTCTTCAAGATTCATAATCTTAAAAAATAGACTGTTTTGATTTTCAGGTTAACGTTCTTGTTGTTTATTAATTGGAGAGGTATGATACATTGATAACTCTTTGAAAATGAAATCAGACAACGAAAGTATATCTTAATATAATGAGTACAAATTAAAACATTTATAAATTCATACCTTTTTTAAAAAGGGAATGCTTCTTATGTTCTGGTCCATATATTACCTCCCTTTTGTTTCAAACAATCATCAAGGCTCGTGAGTGAAAATACTTTGGCGGATATTCATGCGCATTCCAAAAGCAAATGACAGAATCATTTCCATGTTGTTATACTAAAAAAGCTTCTATATGTGTGTTGTATGTTCCTAAAGGAACATACCTTTAATTAATGCCAGTAGTAGCAATTAAAGCATGAATTCAAGAACAATTTGAATGAATTTTTTTTGCTTAATCCTGCAATCAAAGAGTTTGCTATTATATTACTTTGGCTAGGATCACTGTTTTCCTACATTCTGTTTGACATTTTAAAATTACAGCAATTTAGCATATTGTTGATGACATATTGAAAGGCAATGAGCTGAACTAAACTAACCTACATGACTGTTAAATAAATAAGATGAAATGAAACAAATTTCTGTTTTCCAAGCAACTTTATTTATTGCCTATTTTTAATTTTAAAAAATACGTTCAGGATTCAAATAAAGTTTCAATAGCCATTTTTTGTGCATTCAGTATTTTTTATTCTGAATTGTATGACTTTTGGATATCAATTCTCGCATAACATAAATAAAATATGATAACACATTTGAAAATTTTGTGTACACATTTCATATCTTTCTTTTTCATATTTATTTGAAACTAGATTCGTCTATTTCTGCATTTTAAGTTAAAATTTTATATACACCCATCAAAATTCCCAGTACATGTTTTGAAAGTGATTTATATGAAACGGAAAAAAACTTCTAACAGCCGAAATTTTTGAAAATAACATAAATCCGCGCTCCACAAAAACACAGAAGCAAATATGGATTACTCAACTCCGAGAAGTCTGGAAGTCAGAAGCAATCAGAAGTTTTCTGATGCACAACGGATGTCTTTTTTCAACTGGATTTAGTCTAAGGTATCTTCTTTAAAAAACGAATTCCGGGAGCAATCGATTCAAATTGAAACTGAGAAAATCGCTTAAGTCTGCGAATATTGATTCATCGAGAAGAGGTATAAATAACACTTTTTGACAGCCTGCGCTGAGGTGTTTTGATCCTACCGCTATGAACTGTTTGTTTAAAATGAGGTTTATGTCACTCAAAACAAGTTTATATTCACTTTGTTTCTATTCATTCGAATGCCTAACGCTTATTCATATTTTAAAGTTTATTCAACAGTCTCTATATAAGTGATGTTATGTATTGGCTTTTTTTTTCGGGTTCTTTCCCTCATACTTTTTTAAAAGAAAATTATTCTGAGTGATACAGATTGAATCGTGAATTGTTACACTGAAATCATTAAGAATTTTTTTTTCTTTTGTTTTTGATCTTGGAATGAATGTACATACTTTTGCCGATGGATGATCAGAACACAAAATGTTGGACTATGGAGGTGAAGAGGGGAGTAATAAGGATAATAGGGGAGAATAACTTCATTCAATAATTATTATTATGTTACATGAATTTTTTTTTGTATTGTGTGAATTATTTTGAGTAACGAGTATAATTTAGTTTCAAAACATCGGAACTTCATATAATAATAATAATTATAATAACTTTTTTTAAAAAAAGAAGCCGTCCGGTATAGTAGCTAGTGACGCTGATTGCTGTGTCGTAAGACCTGGGTTCGAATCTCGGAGAAGGCATGGATGTTTCTAAATGGATAGTGCCTTTACTGTGGGGGCATTCTAAATAGTCGTCGAACTGCAAGTCCTCTCGTGAGTCTGATGGAAGAGGAAGAAAGGTGGGTGGCCTCTGATCACCCCCAATGTGTTCTCTCTCAAAATTGAGGTGGGTCCGAGCCAAATTGCACTATTACCTGCATGGTGCTCAAAGCTAAGACTAATGACAGACGTATAACTAGACCCTTGCCACGATGAATTTCGTGAGCCTTAATTAATTGTTATTGTAAATCAGGTGGCATAAGTAACAACATATATTAAGTTTTTATGCAATTGAAACTAAATTTACTAAATACGATGAATAATGCGTAACTAATTTGGATAAATTAATAAAAGTGCTTGAAATTTGGAAGACATTTCGATTGATTAAATTTCTAATCCTAAATTCTATTTCTCTGAAGCTTAAGTCTTAATTCTCGGATCTACCGAAGAAGCCGACTTCGTCAATCGATGCGATCAGAAGTGTCCCCCCACCTGTTGTTGACGGTAGTTGGGTGTGGTAGTAACCTTGGAGGTGCAACCTGTGGGCCCTCTTCTGCGCCCCTTTCTCGGGACGGGCAGCATCCAGAGCGAAGGTCGGCAAACGATAACGCGGAAGAATTAATCAACATTCCTGAGACATTCTCGAAAGTAGGTCATTCATTTTGAGAAAACGAAAACCTTAAGTAATGTCGAAAAAAGAAAAAGAAAAAGACCTGCATTTTTGTTCATTGGATCCAACGGACGTGGGATTTAATTAATCGTTTGATAAACTAAATAGGAATGTTTTCTCTTTAGAACGTTTTACCAGAATAGTAAATGCGTGTAATGAGAACGATTTCATAAATTTAGAATTTTATTCATTAATATATATTAATATAACGTGTAATGTGTACGTTGAGTAGCTTGTTATTCCTTAAAAAATATACCATACAAAAAAGATAACTTTAAAACATATATATATGTAACTATGCGAAATCTAGAAAACTATTTAGATAAAAAAAATTTTTAAATTTTGAGTTGTTTAAACCTTACACACACAAGTTTAGTTTTACATATTTAACTTGTGCATATTAAATCAAATGATTTTAATTTGTGGTGAAATGTAAATAAATATGAAAATATCAGTTAATCTAATAAAATTTGATATCAATGCTTTTTTACTTCTAACTATCCACATAGTTAACACCATTCCAATTCTTATGCAATTGTGTGTGCACGAGCTCACCAGTACAGGTTTAAAAAAAATTTAATAGAACTATTTTTTTCTTTATATCTCGCATTTTTTTCATTTATGAAAAGTTATCATCATTATTATTGTTTTTTTATAGTGTAAATGATCTGACGTTTTTAAGAATACTATTTAAAATAAAATTTCTTTTCTTATGATAAAGCGTATAAAATTTGAAGTTGAAAAAAAGGCGCAGAAATATTTAGTTTTTACTTATAATAATCGGTATGTGTGTATGAAATTTTTTAAGAAATCCAATTAAAACACACGATGCGAATCTCTAAATATTTACCGACATGAAATGCTCCGCAGAGGGCTTTCGGGAGTCGACAAATAGAGAAAATAGCTTTTTTCAGATTCAAGAGAAACTTCACTTTTGTCAATAAGGTGATTTTATTGATTATATAAAATACGATTGCATCGAATCTGACTTTCAGACGAATAAAGATAATTTACTGTCTTGGTTAGTAATAGAATTGAAAACTCAGAGGAAACAAAATCTTGAGTAAATCGGGATATGGATATCGTTATATTATTGATTATATTATTTGATTCATTTTCAATGACATACTTCAAGTCATCTTTATTTCTTAAAGTGAACTGGTTCTACGGGGCTATTAGTTGTAATTAAAACTTAATTATTTCAAGAATTCATTTTGAATTGTTTAAATATTATTACAGATCTATTCTCTGATTCCCGTTTGATTGTTTTTCAATCATCCATTCGTTTCCTTCTGTGATGCACACCAATAAGAAAGGAAAAATTTCTGTATTGATATCAGAATTATTATGAATATTTTCAAAGTAGCTTATGTTTTTATTATTCCTTAAAAATTCTTAAATAAATGAATGTGTTACATATGTTAATAAATATTGTTATATAACGAGTTAAACTGGATTTAACCTCTAAGTATATTGTATTTCCTTTTAATTTTATTCTGGTAAAATAAATACATTCTATTTATTCGGCAAAGCAAAATGGTTATATTTTTTGCATTTGAAAATAAAAGAGGGTGCAAAAGTATCTTTTTGCAACAAATTACTCTTAGAAACTACACGTAGGCAACAATAAATTAATCAAAGCATAAAATAATAAGCTTTCTGCAGCTTACGGTTCATATTTTAATGAACAGATTATGAGCACAAATTATTTTTATTAATAAACAGATTTTTATCAACAGATACAATCAATGATTTTTAAAGAAAAATCATAGTCAATGAAGATTTTTGTACATGAATACAAATCGTAAAATATTTCTTGCTATCAATTCGTTATTTATTTTTAATTATACGAACTTTTTATTCATTTATGAATGATAATCTTGAAACAAATATTCAAACAATCTCATTTAGGTGAATTCCAGAGAAGAAAAAGCTATCCATTAACAGTCATGTATATTAATTTTTTTACCTATTCAAACAAATATACAAAGAGTTTTTTGATTAACCAAGTTGAATTTTTCTTGTACATATTTCCACTTTTGCAATAATCATCCTTCTCTCCACTCTATCTAATATTATTGAAGTTTTCAAAACTAGCTTTACATATATATATATACATATACGTAAGTTGATATAAATTTGGAAAATGTTTTTAGATACAAAATTGTTCCGATTTTTTCTAACAATGTGTTACATACTGGATTTGTAACTCTCTGTTTTTGTATTCATCTTCCTCCATCTAAACGTATTCTCTCGACATTGGAATAGAAATTCGTCTTTGGAGTAAATAATTCCACATTTTAGGACATCATTATTTAAAGTTCCTTAAAACAACACTACTGATAGAGTTCTGGCTGGACCAAGAACCTTTCTTTTATATAAAAAAGGAAGCATTTTCGCTCCTTATAATTTATTGTATATAACCCGTATGCAATTCCAGCTACATCTAAAATGGCCATTGAATGACCCTTTAAAGCCGAACTGCTATTAGCTAAATTCGACCAATGGTCGGTTTACACTGCAACGAGCAATATCATTCGACCGGCCTCCATCTGTTTACCTAACCATATTGCAACTAACATTGACATTCCTGGATCGTTTGCTACGACCCTCCATTCGAGTCAGCAGCCAATGAATGTCGACCCCTTGTTTTACACCTTGTCAGAGAATAGCTGGGGTGTGCATTCTGCGCCTAAATCCTCTCTCGTTCCTTCCGACCCAAAGGTATAACCGAATGCCTTCTTGAGAAGAGGTATGGGGAAGGACAAGAAGCGAAGAGGAAAAGCATCTGCCCAAATAAACCCGGTTGAGAACAGCACATGCAATGTTGTTAAAGGAAGCAGAGTGGAAATAAATACTCCTGCTGTCCACTCTCTAGATCAGTTAATGAAAGATTTCAGAGTTGTGATGTTCGTTCTTTATAGGGATGTATATAATACTTTATACAATTTCTAAGAACGATTCACTCTATATAAATTTCTGACAACTAATATTTATTTGAACAAAATCCCTTATTCTGTTTATTTATCTAAGTATTTTCGGAAAAGAATTTATTTCTACTTAAAAGATAATTTTGATCATCAATTGAAGGATTATATTAAAAATTAATCTCTAATTTTGTTTATTATTCTTTTAATCACAGCTATTTACAAACAAGAGCTAATGTGCTTGTAGCAGATTTTTTTTTTTATGTTTCGAATCGGCTGTGCTAAAAGAGAGAGGTGGGCTTATAGTTAGAAAAGTGTAAGTTTCAAACTTATCAAAAATCCCTATGGGAGATATAGGCGAAGACTGCATGACAGATCAAAATGAAACTCTTAAGTGGTGGAAAGAGGAAATATATATAAGCTTGATGCATCGGTTCTAATGTCATCTGTTCACGCTACGAAATTACGCTGTCCATTGTCAATAGTCTATGGTATTATCTCATTACGACATTAATACAATAAACCAAATGGGCCGTAACATTTTAGTTTAGTGAAAATAAAATATAAATTCAATGTTTCAAGACAGAATACTTTATGTAATGTAAAGCATTCCTTCCTTGAATTCACTGGAAGAAGCGATATTATAAGAAAATAAACAAAGTGAAATAAAGGTCGAAACAAAGATGAGCATGCTATTTCCTCAATAATAAAGCGAATAAGTAAAAGAAATCCGTTTTTAAAATGGGAATCGGTTGTATGAGAAACAAAAACATTTTTTTACATATTTTAGGTAAAATACCGAAATCATTCTTTGTCTCTTAAAGTGTCCAGATAATTTTGATTTTTAATCACCAGACGAAACATTTTTAAAGTTGCAAAATATTTCATAAGTGATTAAGTTAGTAATTATGTGCTTCATATTTGAATCAAAAATATATTTAACCAAAAGCATCTATTTAAAGAGATTTATTAATAAAAGAATTTGGACATATTTTAGTGATTGCATCTTACACCACAAATATTTCTCTTGTTTTATGAAATATATATATATATAACTTAGTTAAAATTAATAATAATCCAATCAAAACAAATTACCTAGATGTATCACTGTATATTAAGCATTTGAAACTACATAGTAATATTTATGATAAAAGAGATGCCTTTAATTTTAATATCATCAAAGTGCCTTAATGGAATTCTAATTTATCAATATCTATATATAGAAATCTTATTTTTAACTATATTTATCGCAATAATGTATTAGTTAGCGATAAAGCTAATACTTTTTTAAATCTTAAAAAAATTTTTAATCACTGTATTGAACATGGATACCCTGCTAACTTTCTTTGTAATTATATTTATAATGGTTTTTTATGATACAATTTGTATTACTGTAATTATTTACTGTTATTATGTTTTGTAATGTTTTTTTAAATTTAGACAATATCTAATTTATTCTACAATTATTAAATAGATGGCGCCACATGCTTATTTTTTTTAAAAAAATTAATATATATTTTTTGAGTTTCTTTTATATTTTACGCTAATTTTATATGATTATTATTTTTATGATTTTTTAAAAGTATATATATATATATATATATATATATATATATATATATATATATATATATATATATATTTCTTATTATCGTATATCGTATCGCAATTAACTTTATGCGGTTCTGCTCTCCCTATTTGGCGGGAACACGTTACTGCACTCTTGGCCATCGTTTTAACTCCGATTTAGTAGGTTATGTTTATGTTCCTATGTTATTTAGTTTAATGATTTTTTAATATTTAAATTCTGCATATATAACTCTTTCCTTTCCTCATGGTACATAGTATGACAAATTACAGGTGAAGGGGTTGGCGCCGCAAAACTTGTTTAAACCTGCAATCCTGGTTCCTAAGGCCAGGAATTTGTCTTTATACTATGTGCTTCCTTCCTACTTTTAGTTATCTTAGGTATATAACTATATGTTTTTTTATATTTTTGTTTATGTATTTGTGTATATGTATATATGCGTATAAATTTATATATATGTGTATGTATACGTATATGATTATATATTGAAAAATTTTATATATATATATATATATATATAATCCAATTTAAAAGAATTTATACATAATAACAAAACATAATAACAGTAAATAATTACAGTAATACAAATTATATCATAAAAAACCATTATAAATATAATTACAAAGAAAGTTAGCAGGGTATCCATGTTCAATACAGTGATTAAAATTTTTTTTAAGATTTAAAAAAATATTAGCTTTATCGATAACTAATACATTATTGCGATAAATATAGTTAAAAATAATATTTCTATATATAGATATTGATAAATTAGAATTCCAGTAAGGCACTTTGATGATATTAAAATTAAAGACATCTCTTTTATCATAAATATTACTATGTAGTTTCAAATCCTTAATATACAGTGATACATCTAGGTAATTTGTTTTGATTGGATTATTATTAATTTTAACTAAGTTTAAGTAGGACGGATAAAAATTAATAATAGGATTTAAATTATCATTTTTACCAAAAATAATTAAATCATCAATATATCTAAAAATGTAGTAGTCATTATTAATAACATAATTATATTCATAAAAATGTAAATAAAGATTAGCCAAACTATTACTAGCTGGGCCCCCTTGTGGGAGTCCTTTCTCTTGTTTATATAAAGAACCATTAAAATTGATGTAATTTTCTTTTAAGACAAAATCTATGAGAGTTTTAAATTTGTTAAAATTAATATTAAGGTTATACATACTGTGGTTTTCTAAAATTACTTTAATAATATCATATAAATCAATAGAATTGAAAAGATCTTCAAAGTCATAACTATCAACTGAATAAATATTTCTATTATTAAAAAAATCTATAATCTCTTTACTATTTTTAATTATAGCTTTATTACATTTCTGATTAATAAAGTTTTGTATAATATTATGAAGTAATTTGTCTGCAGTAGTAATGTAAGTTCTAAAACCATTTGTCACAGTTCTAAATTTAACCGGACTTTTATGGAATTTTGGAGTTAAAAAAAATATATGGATACTTAATTTTAGGAATACAATAACCTAATTTTTTATAGATAGCAATAATACGATTACTAATTTCATTATGTGACAAATCTAATTTTTTAAAAGAACCATTATTAAGAAAGTGATCATAAAGAATATTATAATAAAAATATACTTACGAATCACAGCATAGTTACCAGGTACTTTATCAATGTAAACTATGATAAAATTCTTTTGTAATTCATGAATTTTCTGTTTTATATCTTTAAAAGTAGTTTCATATTGAGGATGGTAGCTAAAATTCATAAGGTCTTTTAAAATATTGTACTTAATCTCATCAAATGCCTCAATAGGTAGTTGAAATTTAATTGCAGATTTTGTAATAAAATTATCTACATTAGGTTTATATATATAAACCTGCAATCCTGGTTCCTAAGGCCAGGAGTTTGTCATTATACTATGTGCCTTCTTCCTAATTTTAGTTATCTTAGGTATATAACTATCTGTTTATTTTTATATTTTTGTTTATATATTTGTGTATATGTATATATATGTATAAATTTATATATATGTGTATGTATATGTATATAATTATATATTGAAATTTTTTATATTGGATTATATATATATATATATATATATATATCTATATATCCTAGCTGGTATACCCGTTCTTCGCGCGGGTGAACTGAAAAATTAAACAACACAGATTGAAGGATAAAGAAGTTTTTAATGAGTTAATTTTACGTGAATTTCAAATTAAACAAAAAAAGCTTTTTGCATATCTCAGCTAAACAAAAAAAAGAAAAGAAAAACATCGTTAAATTTTAAGTATGCAGATCTAATAGCTGATAAAAAAGATTTTTTTTTTTTTGTTTATGATTCCTCGTAACACTCTTGAGGGTCGATTTTTGAAAATAACTCCCTAAGCTGATCTCTGCTCAGCAATAGTAACACATTGTTAAAAGTGTTGCGTAATGAACGTTTAAAATAGAGTAAATAATTTATATCTGAAAGTGTAATGCATTAATATTACTTTCTGTTGTATTTATTTTATGTTAAAATTGTAATATTCGCAAGCAACGCCGTTTCTTAAATTATAATGGCTATAATAGAGATTCAATGAAAAACACATTGAAATGATAACGATAGTCAAATTGGCAAATGTCTAGCTACTTTCATAGCTCGAGCTTTATTAGAGCTTTGTTAGACCCGCCGTGTAGTAGCGCGATGCACGTTAATGCTTTAACTACCGCATTATGATTTACTGAAGTTTTTTTCATGCAATATATATTTTTTTTTGGATCACTGCATTGAAAATTAAGGGATATACATAAGCAAAATACTCCACTTTGGAAAATTTAATCTGTTTGAGATAATAAATAAAAATTAAAGATATCCACTTTAAAATTAATTATATACACCGTTCACATAAAATAAATAGTCAAATCGTTTTCTAAAGTTTTCATTAACATACTAAAACATAAGAAGTTTAAATTTTGACATACACTATTTTTTCGGGACAAATATAATAATCTTTGCAATCCGCTGAAAACGCCGTCAGCTGAAAACGCATATCTGCTGAAAAACTGTTTGCCTTCCCCGCTAAAATACTCATCATAAGACCCGTGCTGCCATATATCTTGGAAGAGTGGATTTCAAAGAATATTCCTGCTAAGTATTGGTAGAATATTCCTTCTACGTTGGCGTGGTGTGGCAGTTAGGAGAAAGGGGTGCCAGCTCAGATGTCATCCACGTCACTTACCCATGGCTCAAAAGTACGTGGTCCGTTGCCAAAAGCCCTCGTGTAGCTGAACAGTGCGACGTTAATATGCACTCACTCCAAAAAATACAGTACAGTAGTTATAATTATTTTTATACTTAAAAATCAATATCCGTCTATTCAATTAAAATTATAGCGTTATAATTAACTACTAATCACAAACAAACTATGGAAATATGTCCAAATGATGTAGAGTGAAAGACAAAGTTTATGTACTGTAAGTACCAGAGACAATAAAAGTATTTATTTTGAAAAAAGATCAATTTATTACTACCAAATGTGCATAATAAAATCATTAAAAAACATTCAAATAAAGAGAGATTTATAACAATCTCTCCCTTCAAAACTTAATTTTATTCTGAAATAAAATAAATTAGGGATTATGGTGTTTACAGGAATTAATTAGAAGCGAGCGCCTTGCGTATTGAAAACAAAAAGTGTTCTTTCATAAACAAAAGATAGATATATGCTGACGGGGGCTTTTTTGCAGCGCAAGCCAGAATTGCTTGCAGATGGCAGAATTTTTCCTACTTACTTGACAAATATCGTTATATTTTGAACACTTTTCACAAATCTTTATAAATTATAGCCTATGCTATAAATTATAGCCTATGTGTCATTCTGATGTATAAGCTATATTACTGTAAAGCTTCATTAAAATCCATTCAGTTGTTTTTGCGTGAAAAACTCCCAAACATCCTCACAAACTTTCGCATTTATAATATATATATATATATATATATATATATATATATATATATATATATATATATATATACATATATATATATATATATATATATATATAAGTCTTCAAATTTTAGTCCATAAACTTGTTTATTTCAAGGAAACGATGGAGGGGGAGGGAATACCCTTTGGCACTAGAGCAATGTCTATAAATAAATAAGAAATATTTACACATATTGGCAAACTACAACTTCACACACATTTTGGCAAAACTATTCAATTTTATTTGGCATTTTTAATTTCTCCAAATTATCTAACCAGAAAGAAAATAATCATTATGCAAACAGTCATTCATAAATAATTTTTGAGATAAATAGGATAAAGGATTATGAAGAAATTATAAGGGACTATAAGATATATTTTTAAAACGTGCTATAAGAGTATGAAAAACTCTACAGAGACTGTTAAAAGGGTAGTATTTATTTAAATTATTTTATTTTGGATTATTACTTTTATTTACTTATTAGATTTAGGATTATCTATTTTATTTTAATAGATTATTTTATTTTTAAATAATATGTGTTTCGCTATGAGCTATTCTATTAATAAAACAATCAAACAGACGGGCTCGGAATTTTTTTTTTGCAGATAAAGAGGAAAAATAAAACAGAGGTTGACGTGGATGCAAAAATATTTGATAATTTTGAACTCTAATTTTTCTTTAACAGTGTAAGATATCGTAAAATAGAAAAAAAAACCTTATTCAGGAAATTTCTTACAGTCAATGAAAACGTTCTTTCTGTGGGCAAAACAACGTTAATAGCCATGCTTGAAATCTGTTTATTTTCTTTTCTTGAAATTTTTTTTGAAAAGAAATTTTCTCCGCTTCATTAACTTCAAAAAAATATCGATATTTGATGCATTCCATATGTTTCTTTGTTGTTGTTGCTGTTTTTAAATAAAGAATAATAATAAGCGGGAGTAAAAACGCACTTTCCACGCATGCGCGTTTTTCCTTTCTCCTAAAATGTTACTGAAGGCCAAAGAGATAATAGCCATCTTCGAAATTTTGAGATTGACAAAAAAAATTCAAAATAAGTTATTTCATTTGTGGAAAATATCGAGATTAAGAAGTCTCGAATTTTTCTCTTCACTTTTTGAATCTGAGGACATTATTAGCCTTTTATTTTAGTGAAACATCTAATTATTCTTACTAATGCTCGATATAATTTTTCTCATTTTCTAATCTAAAACTAATGTCCTACAATTTTATAAAGAGAATAATATCTCTTCGGGAATACTGGAATAATTTAATTATTTTTAAAATAAATTAAAAATAGAATTAATTTATATAGAATGAAACAGAATGTAATTTTGCTCATATATTAAATTCATTTAATAGCTCCATTGATATTCAAAAAATAAAAAGAAAATGATAAACAAAATTGTATTTATATAAAAAAAATTTAATTTGTGTACTTTTGAATTCTTAAAAATATTTTCATACGTGTTGAAAAAATTAAAATTTTCTTGAAAATTTAATGATAGAACAAGGATGTCCAAAGAGCTTAGGTAATTTGAGAAAAGGTAAAATTTACTCATTAATAAATATTTATAAATTTTACAAAAAAGAAAAAAAGAAGACAAGAAACAGTGTGACTTTTTACAAATAAAGAGTGTTTTTTTTCCAGGTATAGAAGTTTAAGTTGGCGTTACTTTCCAAGATGGCGACCGATTTAACAGCTGTCAAGTGATTTATTCTCAGTTTGGTTTGGCAATTCATCAAAACGATCATCAAGCAATGCGTAGATCCGTCGAATGGGCCCAAAACGAAATTGCCGTTGTTTCCGATTTTCATAAGCGAATTTTGTTTAGCGATGAAGCGCACTTCTGGTTGAATGGCTACGTCAACAAACAAAACTGCCGCATTTGAAGTGAAGCTAATCCACAAGTGTATGTCGAAACACCGTTACATCCAGAAAAACTGACTGTTTGGTGCGCTTTATGGGCTGGTGGAATCATTGGTCCGAACTTCTTCAAAAACGATGAAGGCCACAACGTTACAGTCAATGGTGATCGGTATAGAGCCATGATTACTAACTTTTTCATTCCTGAATTGAACAACCATGATGTCCAGGAACTGTGGTTCCAACAAGACGGCGCAACATGTCACACAGCTCGTGCCACAATCAATTTATTGAAAGACACGTTTGGTGACCGCCTAATTTCACGTTTTGGACCTGTGAATTGGCCTCCAAGACCTTGTGATTTAACACCGCTAGACTATTTTCTGTGGGGCTATGTAAAGTCATTGGTCTACGTGGATAAGCCACAAACGCTTGACCATTTGGAAGACAACATTCGCCGTGTTATTGCCGATATACGGCCACAAATGTTGGAAAAAGTCATCGAAAATTGAACGTCCAGATTGGACTACATCCGAGCCAGCCGTGACAGTCATATGCCAGAAATCATATTTAAAATGTAATGCCACAAGATTATCTTTCGAATAAAAAAAATTCATGTCAATCGAATAATACATCGTTGTTTTATTGCAATTTAAATTTCTATACCTCTAAAAAAAACACCCTTTTTTTCACTTGCTTAGTTATGATCGTATTCTAAACTTTTCCTAACTTTGAGTAACCTAAATTCCAATTATAAGTTAAATCTATTCTGTGATGACTTTTTAATTGAAAACAGATAAATTCTTTTTAAATATATTTTACCTACAAACTTTGATTTTGAAGTTGATTTGTATTATTTCGTATTTCATTTTCATTCCTTATAATTTCCATAAAACGTTATAATATCCGAGAAAGAAATCCAATTGCATTAAGTTATCCAAATGGAAACTAAAAGGTCCATAATCCTAAATTATTTTAATAATCTATTTTACGAAAGAAAAATACATCTAACTATTCGCTTAAGAAATATTATTTCTTGTATTTGCAATTAAAGTGAGGATGGTTTCAGAATAATAATGAATTTTCTCTTGAGAACGTGTGCATTTTTCATTAATTTCATAATCTTCTTTGCTACTTGGAAAAACTAAGTGACAAATGTGTTGCCCCTTGCAATCACTAATTTGCGTTTCATTGCATTGACTAATGTGTCAAGTTGTAAAAGAAATTTGAATCATTTTCTTGAAAACCGACAGTCATTTTCTCTTTCCCCTCTTCATTTGGACAAGTGTCTCTCTTCAAAATGGTTTCAAAACAATAAAATTGAAGTATTTTCCAATTTTTTTTCTTGTTCCTTATCACGCCATATATACAACGTGTTTGCGAGGGAAATAATCATTTTTTCCCCTTTCTGTCGACAGGTTTCTTAATAGGCTTATCGATTCATTTGAGTGCATTGTTTCCTGCAGCTCTACAGTATTGGGTCTTTATTTTTTCCAGTAAGTCCCTCAACTTTTCCCTCCACCAGACACAATCTCTTTCAGCGTATCGATATGCGAAAGAGGGAAATCGATAGGGTATTTTAATGACTTGGCTGCAGGAAAGTTCTAATGGCGCGCAGAATAAAACCCTAAATGTTTTAAAAATGATTATTGGAATCTTTTAAGAACCCTATCTAGCAAACTCGCAGGAAGAGAGAAAGGGTGTTTTTCTCGATTTTTTTTATGCTTTCAATTTTGACTGTTTTTCTCCCCTTTGCTTCTTTAAAATATTAGATACTTAGAATATTAGATTTTTTGGGGGAAAAGAAAGTAATAAAGGGATAAAAAGGGTTGGCTATGCGTGACGGCATATAGGAAATTGTTTCGTGTTTGTTGCTTTTTTTATCAGTTTACCAAAAAAATACATATTTGTAAAAGGAATTTAAAAGTTTAAATTTCGAAACTCACCACTTTTATGGGCTTATAAATATTAATGTCCATTAGAGCTCGAAAAACAGAACTGGTCTGACTTACACAAGAATTATGAGAGACACAGAAGGACTACGTTTAATGGCACTTCTAATAGTTTTAATAAACATTCGAATAAATTTATGGATTTGTCAATAGAATTTTCTCAATTCTTTTATTTGCGGAGTGGTAGTACTTTCAACGATCACTTTCATCAGTTGTTCGTTAAGAAACAGGTAAAATTCCCACTTTAAATTTCATACAAATGAAAAACGTCTTCGAATGTTTAGAACAGGGGTGTTGAACCCAAATGACCTTGCGGGCCACTTCGGAAAAACATTATGATCTCGCGGGCCGCACATAAAAATATGTACCTTAAAATCAAATTTGGAAACAAAAAAACATTTATTCGAGTGAAAATTTAAAACAGAATGAATTATTATTATTATTTTCATTATTTTTCATGTATACAGACATAGATAATATAATAATGTTTATATAATATAATAATGCAATGATCAAATAATGTTTAAAATATTACTGTGTGTTGCCATTTTCTTGAAAATTACGGTGTTCATATTGAATTGATCTTTCGTTACTCACATTGTTGTTGAAATTTGATTCTGCTATCATCATTCGCAAACGATTAACTATGCATTGTCCTTTATCTTAACCTTCATGAATATTTTTCAAAACTTTAAAGAACATCTCTGTCTCTTGCTTTTTGGGCACTCCAAACAGAAAAGGAGGAGGAGAAACGAAAGTCACACACACAGAGAATCATGTATCATCCATAGTAAAGAATATGCATAATGCAATTCGAAATTTATTAAAAAAGTAATTTACTATAGTAAAATAAAATGTAACTGTTTGATAAAATATAAATCTACTTTAATCTAAAGGACATTTTTATTGTCAAAAAGTATTTATTTTAAAACAAAAACAGATAAAACAGGCAAATACATTGTATATATATATGGGAATCCGACTAAAATCTTCGAATAAAAATCAGACTCTTCAGAAGTCGGGATTTTAAATTGACGAGGTGGTTGTCTAGAGGTAAGTATTAAAGGGTTAGTGATGAATTAATTGAATCAAAGTCATTTAAACGCAGATACTTCATTTAAGTAAAAAAGAGTTTATTTCAAGTTAAAAGGGAAAATTTACAAGGGGAATATTTACAAAGGGAAAGAGACATGCAGAAATTAGATTAATTGAAAGTTGAGTTATACCTTTAGAAGACGGGGAAATTAATTACCTTTGTCATGCTTGGACGCTTGGACTGAAATCGCGCTGGGTGCGAAATGCGCGAAAAACGTGACGTGTTGAACCGGCGGGGGTTAGTAGGCCACTGCCAAAAAATTATTGAAGCCCGCACTCCGAAAGCTCACCAGACGGGACTGATTCCGAATGCGGTAATAAACAAAATTGACGTTAATAGTCCTCTGAAAAGGATGTGACTCAACCTTTTACAAAATGATTAAACGGAAAATCCTTGATATATACAATGGATATATATATATATATATATATATATATATATATATATATATATATATATATCTGTGTGTGTGTATACTAGCTGGTATACCCATTCTTCACACGGATGAATTTAAAAATTAAAAAATACATACTGAAGGATAAAGAAGTTTTTAATGTTAACTTTATGTGAATTGTATAAATTAAACACCCACAAAAAAAAGCCTTTTACATAACCAGCTGAACAAAAAAACCATGTTTGCTAAATTTTAAGTCTTTAGGTACAATTACTGATTTTTTATTATTGTTATTATTATTTACGACGCCCCGTAACTTTCTTGTGGGTCGATTTTTTGAAAACACCTACCTGCTCAGCAAAAATAACACATTGTTACAAATTCTACCAAATAAACGCTAAAAATAGTGTAAATAATTTTTATCTGGATGTGTAATACGTTAATATTACTTTCTGATGCATTTATTTTTTGTTAAATAGCTGTTACCCACGACTTCGTCCACGTGGAATTTAACACAAAAAAGTGTTTATTCACTTCGCAGAGTTTACGAAAACTTTTCTTATACTTTGTGAACCTATGTTTCTTTTTTGTTTTATTTTTTTTTCTTTGCTTTTTTTGGGCAAGGGGTGAAAGGGACGCATGACCTTTGACACTTTCGATGGGGGTGAGGACTAAAATCTTTAGGATCGAAATAGGTCTAAGTAGCAAGTAGGGTGAAACGCGAACACAAACGAAACTGCAAGGAAGGGGATGAAAGGGACGCGTGCCTTTGACAATGCAGTTAAGGACTATAAAATCATTAGGATCAAGACATGAATAGGAAGTATCGCGAATGGCAGCAACCTAATCAAAGAAAAAAGTATGATATAACTGCTAGCAATTGTTGAGACAGAAGGCTCGCGAAATAAAATAATCCATATTAAATAAAAATAATCCCTATTGAATAAAAATAGTCCCTATTGAAATAAATAATCCCTATTTGTATTGAATATTGCTCACTATTTCATTGGTTTTAATTTTATTTTCTCGGAATCCTAATTTATTTTTCTAAAATAAATGTAGCCTAAGTTATTTCTTATAACATTAGCTATCGGCCAGTGAAAGTTTCGTCAAAATTGTTCCAGCCGTTTCAGAGATTAGCCGGAACAAACAGACATAATTCAGAGAGATAGAGATAGAGAGATAGATTAGACAGACATAAATTTTAAAAATGGATTTTTTCATGTAAGTACGGTATATACTTTTAAATGCATTTAGTAAAAAGCTGTTAATTTCAAATTACAAACAGACACTACATTTATTATATATATATATATATATATATATATATATATATATATATATATATATATATATATATATATATATAAATTTCCCCTCAAATAAATTTCGGAATGAAAAAACTTTAAAAATCTGATATTTAAAAATTGCAATTGTACCAGTACGTAAATTGGCCGCAATTTACGTACTTGCGGGCCGCGTGTTGGACAGAAGGTTTAGAAAGAGAATCATAATAAAACTATAATTCTGTTATTTACAACTAGCTGGCGAACTATTCTGTATAAACATGAATATTTAATGTATCCGACAAGGTTCGTAATCCTTTATTTATTGTCTTTATTTAATTTCTTTTTTTATTTGGTTTTTTTTTAGGTTTTTTAGTTCCATTACACTCTAACAAAAAATGCAGCTGTAAATTATATATAGGTGCTGCAAGTAATTATTTTTTAAATTTTATTCAAATTTTGTAATTTTTCAAAAATTTTGTTTTAAAGAATGTTTTTTTATATGATGCAAATAAAATAATGCTTCGTAACACATTTCGAAAATGTATTTCTAGGGAATGAACTAAAACTTCGATGTGGGATCAAAAGTTTGGGACAATCGAAGCTGCAAACCAAGAATTTTCGATAACTTTTCAATACTTTCAGATGAAAATTCAATCATACCGCAGATTTTATTCCATTCACCAAATAATACCATTAAGAAAGATGTCCGAAGGAATTTTAATGCACGTATTTATATTGCTTATAAACTTTAAGAAAAGGAAATTTTGCAAAAAAACTTTAATCGTTATGAAACATTTCCAAACAAACATTATGGCTTGTTCGGGTAGATGTCTTAGTAGAGAGTGTTTCAAACAATTATATCTATTATTTCTAATCTTCGCTCGATCAAACCAAACACAAAATAAAAAAACTAATTTTCTTTTTATTTTAAAACGATAAAAGGAAAAATGTGGTACTTGACCAAGAATAGAATCTGCATCCGGATATTTTAAAATAAAACTCAATAATGCTACAATTAGTGTTTATTTTTTTTGTGTGAAAGACCTTATCCAACCCAGCAAAAGACAACGTATCTAAAGTATCTAAACAATTTTTTTTAAAAATTTTACTACGTCGCACATTAAAGAATTGTTTAAATTTTCAGCGAATCACGAAGTAGTCTTAATTAAAGAAAGTTATCGGGGATAAAAAGAGAGAGGGAACACAATAAAACCTTTTTGCAATCATTCATTCGAAAAGTGTCTTCAGGAAGGCGAGCGAAACGTGAAATGTAGATACATCGAGCTCAACAGGGAAAGGAATGAAACGAAAAGAAATGGCTGAGTTCCTGGTGGAAGTCTCCCGACAAATTGTCCCCTTTTCGAAGGAAAAGGCCCCAAACGACACTTCCCTTTTATCCTGTTGACCACAGAAATCGGGAAAACATTTTCTTTCTACAGGAAAATAACTCATCTGTCGGCTCTTTTCCCGAAGAAGAAACATCCCTTGAAAAATCTCCTCTTTGTCCGAGAAGGGGGGAGGGGGTCATTGAGGTTCATCGCTACCTACTTTTGTCTCCTTTTGGCATTGTGGGGAGGATCCTTTCGCCTCTCGCTGAGAACCTTCCCAGATTCTTTGAGGACTTTCGGCCAGCAGTCTGCTGCATAGGGCGAACGTATTCCTATTGCAATGATTCTACATAACTCTGAGAAATAAATGCACCTATTTGCGTAATCTATATTTGATTGTTTAATACAATTTTTCCGTGTTTTAAAGCTATATTTTATTTGTTTATCTTTTGTTTCTACATGAGTTGAAATTTTTTAATGTGTCTATTAATTATAACGTGTTTCATGATAGTTTTACTTTAGTATTGTACTTGAGACAACAGCAGTGTGCGCTTCAATACTAATAATCCCACTTTTTAAATGTAAATGAAAATATAAACTTTGAAAATTCACTTTCTTACATCCTTAAATTTTTTCTCGTCTTACGCGAAAAGTTCGTTTATAAATAAATGTATTTTTAATATTCATTAACATTGTGTTTGCTTATTATATGAATATAAATAAAACATTCATATATATATATATATATATATATAATACAAAATATAAAATCCAATATATATATATATATATATATATAATATATATATGCATATATATATATATACATATATAAACGAAAATATAAAAATATACAGATAGTTATAAACCTAAGATAACTATATAAATAGGAAGAAAAAGGCACAGTAGTACAATGACAAACTCCTGGGCTTAGGAACCAGGATTGCAGGTTTAAACACACACACACACACATATATATATTATTTACCTTGGTTGTGCTTGCACTTTAAATTAATGGTTCTCAAACTTTCATTGTTTGTGACCAAATTTTCAAACCTAATTTACATCGCTCTCCAATACAATAGAGTGCACTAATAATATACTTTGAACAGCACAACTTTAATTATAAACCGTACAAAATATCCAGATAAGTATTAAACTTTGTATGTGTTACTTTTAAGTTATTTACATTTTACTTTTAAGCAATAGAACATTATGGTACTTTTCATTTCTAATTTTTAAATTGAAACAGATTGCAATAAATATGCAACGCCTATTTTATTTTATTATTATGTCAAAATTTATTTTGTTTTACTTCTTTTCTGTATTTTTTTTAATAAATTTAATTTTCGACTTTTCCATGCGCTCGCGCTTCCCTCGGGAGGTGATTCCGTTCCCGACGGGGACTCGCCTCAATCGCTGCTCGCTTTTATCACCCATTCTAAGTTTGGGATCAAATGATTTCCTAAGTGAATTTAAAACTATTACAGAACTTTCATTTGAAGAGCATAAAAAAATTGGGTTGAAGGATCTGTTCAATTTATTCAAAAACATAAAATAAGAAATAGTAAAAATCTCTTAGGGAAAAAATGCGATATTGTAGCACTACTTCAAATCAAATCTTTTCAATTGAACAACATTTAGTACCTGAAAGAAAATTCTTTAAAAAATGTGCCCATTGTTTTGAATTTCTAGTGTAATGAAAAGTAAAATAAAGGCAGTAAATATGTATCTATTCAGTTCTAATGTATTCCGTTGAAAATACGTTGCACTTGTTCTGCCTTTAAATTGAATAGAAATTATTAAATATCTCCTCTTTATAAATTTACTTGTTATTTCCTTTTTAAATTAATTTCAATCTTTGTATGAGTATCCATCTCATATTGGAATAATTTAAATTCATTTATAATGATTAGTTCTCAAAAAGAAAATTATTCTAATGTGAATTTTTTCCTTTCTAATGTGAAATAAAAAAACATTCCTTAATATAGATACATCTGTTGTAACTTAGTAATTTCCTTAAAAAAAAAAACGAACAATTTGATTTAATTTAGAATACAATCGCGCGCATAATCAAATATGTATGGCGCCATCTACTGACGGTTTTGTAAATAGAAAAAAAATTTAATCAGAAAAATGTGATTTATGTATAATATATTCCGCAAATCTGTTGAAATGAGTTACATTTTCTGTAATGAGTTACTATCGATTTTTAAAAAGTTTTGAAAGGTCTCAACACATTGTCAGAGAAATTGAACTTTCTTTTTTATCTTAATGCGCATATGATATATTGTTTTTTAACACGCTTTTATGAGTTTCATTTAAATATATCATATATTACATTTCCTCTTTTACTTATCCTTTAATGAATGCAGTTTTTTCTTCTGGATTATTAACAAAGAGATATAAGTTTCGATTCTAGTTTAGAAATTTATTTCTGATTAACAATTTTGAAAAAAAAAGAAACATATGATAAAAATGCACAAAAATGATTTCTTTCTTTAAAAAAAAAAGTCTCTATATAATTTTTCATTTGTAATGCACTACATAAATGTATAAACTACAGTTTTACGAGACATCCATAAAAAATGGCGAAATTTTAGAATAAATATTATGCTAATTGTGGTCACTATATTATAGGTGTGAGTAATTTTTGAATAATTTTCTATACAATAAATATGAATTGAAATTCAAATGCGTGACTGTAAAACAAATATTTAACAATTTTATAGCGTGCTTACATATTTACTGGTGTTTTCCTGGTAAAAAATAAAAAATTTCGAGGTACAAATGTTCAGTTGGATATCAATGTCAAAATAAAATTATCTCTAATCTTCTGATCTGTGGTATTTCAATGTTATCAGAAAGAGATATTTTTGGTGGTTTCATTTTGTCTAAGAATTTCTAATATTTGAAGACTAGTTTACTAATATAAATAAGTAATCGAAAAAATATATTTTGCCATGTTTAAATAAATCTTACAATTAGAAATTTTTACAAAATTTGAGACTTCTTTTTACTACATTATTTACTACACTATAGCCTAATATATTTATTTTTTTTAATTTTCAGTGGAACAATTACTCAATTTTTTTTTAAAGTAATCTTTCTTAATCGATGAAATAAAATGCTTAGTTACTTTTAAGAAGCCAAAGCAATGGAACTTAACCAATTGTTTAACATTTTTAATGTTTTTTTTTCAATTTGTATATGAAGTACATTAATGAGATAGTAATTATTTTGTTAAATATAATGATGTAATCTCGCGGCAATTCAAAATTCTGGACTTTTTAACACAATCTTCATTTATTCCATTTGAAAAAAAAGAACAGTTGTTTAGAGCGTGCGCTTCGCTCAAAGGACATAAGTACAAGACAGGGAATTATTCGACTTTCACATTTTGTGTTCAATGAAAAACAGGGAAAAGCGTAATATCAAATGTATAAACACGTTTTCAAGTGAAGGAAAATAAAAATTATTTTTAGAAATTACATCAGTGTTTTAGGGAATAGTTTCAACTAGTTAATAAGGCAAACCATTATGATATTCTATTACTTGGAATCACCAATAAAAATTTCAAGGTTTAATCTTTTTAACGAGAAATCACTAATAAATCTATCACAATAATAATTTAATCATTTAGAGGAGGGGTGTTCAACCAGCGGCCCTCTAGATTCTTTACAACATTATAAAATTCGACTATTTTATACAATATTTTTTTTTGTTTAAAGTTGTTTGTTTTTTTTTGTAAAAAATAAATCCCATAACTGTTGTTATTATATCACGTTGCTTCTGTTATTATGAATCTTTTTTTTTCTAAATTGAAATTTATCAAACTATAAATCGTGCTCAAACTTCACCCACGAAAATATGCAACATCAATTTCGATACGCAAATACACATCTAATCTAAGTGAAAAAAATAATCTAAATAAAATCTAATAAAATCTAAATCAATCAAAATCTAAATCAATAAAATCTAATCAATAAAATCTAAGTGAAAGAGTTGAGAAACAGATATCTCACTAATTAAATAAATTAAACATTATTTGATGATTGCATTATTATTATTATACTATCTATGTTTGTATTCATGGAAAACACTGAAGACAATAATAATCTATCAGTCTGTTTGAAATTTTCGCTCCAACAAATGTTTGTAATGGATCCAAATCTAATATAAAGAAATATTTTTTTTATTTGCGGCCCGCGGGATTGTTAAGTTCTTCTGAAGTGGCCCGCGAGGTCATTTGGGTCGGCCACCCCTGATTTAGAGAAAGATGAAGTGAGACTAGTTTCGAAATAGAGCATTCAGATTTATAAATTGGATATTCTAATGCATAATATTCTAATTTTAAATAAATACGAATTTAAGTTATTACACATATATAAATTCACTTTTTTCATAAATAATCACTTGAATTTATATGAGCCGTAAGGAAATCGCTTTTCATTTGAATTCAAGTAATCCAAGAATACTTCCACAGTTCATTTGCAAAAGGTTGTTCGAAATCAAATGTGACGCGTTAATAATCCCTGCGAAGAGGGGGAGAAAAAAGGGACTTGCATTCGGTTAAGATGAGTTAATCCTGGTCTGGGCAGTGCGAAAATCTCTTGCCTATTTTCTGGCTTAACCCATCTGACATCACGTGATGAGAGAGCCAGCAGGAAATTGGACCTCTCTCCTCAGAACAGCCTGAAACTTGTTACAGGTCTTCGTGGGAAATACTATTTACAACTAGAGCCCAGTTTTTCGCACATTTAAGACCATAAACAGTGCAGCGAATGATACATAGAAGTAGTTTAGAATGACAAGCATCGCTTTCCTGTTTTTATTTCATCTAAATGTGCTGGTTATTTTTCTTGAAATTCAGCCAAAGTCACACGTAGAATTACGAATTACATAACGTAGTGATAGACCAATTTCTTTGAGATCGAGCCGGAAAAAAATGAAACATATTTGGCGGGCCAATACAGACTATTACAGACTGCAGAGCAGATTAAACATAGCATATTTCGGAAGAGTTTGTATACTTATGCTATTAATAGTTATATTTGTCTAGATTTTCAACTGAAATAATATGTCTAAACACTCTTTATTAAATAAATATAAAATCAATTTTCAATTTATTTTAAAATGCAAAATACATTCATCGCATTTTTTTGCATTTGGGAAAGAAATTGAATATTGTTTTAAAGTCAGTGGTGAGTAGAACATTTAAGGCTCCTTTGGCACGCGAGCCTATCGCTGACATAACGTACCCTATCAAAACTCACGTCAACACCTTTCAACACAGGTCGAAGCATTAGATGTGCGTTGCATTCGATTTTTGGAACAACAAGACGAAGGGTTAACCGAATTCTTCCCTTTCGTTACCCTGGGATGTCGCAGCAATATCGATATACCATTACCGATTATCGATTAAGGTGTCTCTAGTGGACAGGAGGGCCGTGACGCCCTTGAACCAAATGTGACGTCACACAGTACATCTTATTTCCAGGAAACAAGACGCGCGTCCGGGAATGGGAGATATGTCTTCGCAACTGAAGGATGTGGGGGACAGTTTTCTTTGGACAGGGTATTCGTTGTTGTTTTTATATTGTAAGTGACTTGCGCTTTCTCTCAGTTGTGTCTCAATCACCAAAGTTTATTTCAATTTTTAAGAAAAGTTCAAAGGCAGAATGTTTATATGTTTCGATCTATGTAAATGCTATTTTGCTCCCAATTTACCTTTTCCCATCTTTCACGAAATTGTAAGATTCGATCTTCCCATCTATCCTCGTGTTTTTTAGAAAAAAGAAAGCTTTTTCAATCTGATTTTTTTTGCATGTTGATTAAAGAAGCTTTTACAATGGATCCAATACATGACAGTCTAAAGCAGGGGTACTCGAACTTTCTTTCCGCCGGGCCACATGCATTTGGCAACTATTTCACGAGGGCCGCAACAAGAGGATTATTGGAGGGAGGGAGGGAGCTAAAAGATCAATGACATTTAAAATGTGGAAAATTGATCAAAATATTAAATTTGAAAATTTTGGATTATATTTTAACACTACAATAAAATATATCAAGTTCAAATCACAAAAAATAAGTTCCATGCATTTGTTTACCCAGTTATGGGGTAATTTCGATTTCCTTTCATCACCCCCTCCCAATATTTTGTTACTGTTGCAAAGATTTTTTTTTGAGAAAGTCAATTTATCTCGTCTTGAAAGAGTTCCTCAAGAAAAAAAGCCACTGAAAAATATGTGCTTAGTAGTGGAGTGATGAGCTAAATTATTTAAATATGACATTTTCACGGAAAACCAAACATTTTTCTCTACGAAATGGTCCAGATCCCAATCGTCAACGCATATTCTTTAAGCATTTTTAGCTTGGAAGACACGGGAAATTAGATTCATCCAGAAAATGGTCTCTACTCCGCTGTTATTTGTCCTCACTATATAACAAAAAGAAAAAAAGTTATCTCCCAATTCGTACCAGCACGACATCGATGTCTTGATAGATAGAGTTTCTCGCTAAATCTTGAATGCAGGGTTCTTTGTGCAACGAGTCACATGTGGTCTGCGGCCGCTGGTTAAGTATCGCTTGTCTAAAGCCACAAATGATGGAATCATGTGTTTTCCTCCAATTTCTTACACTTGTTGCTGCTCTTGTAAATTTCATATTCATTTTAAAATTTTTTAATGATGTATTCACTTAATTATATTAGCTGTTAATTTTATTTTTTCAAAATTTTCAAATATATATATATATATATATATATATATATATATATATATATATATATCGCTAAAATTGCTTCTAAATATAAATATTAAGGAAAATTTCTATAAAAAGATGCTTATAAATAGGGAGGTGCATAAACAGAGTAGAATGTGTTAGCCTCTGTCGTGTGATTCTATTCCTCGAACCGATTACGATAATTTGTAAACATTTGATTAATCAAACAACTAAAGTCTCATACTAGTAATTGAAAGAGTAGTACAATGTCCAAACAAAACACATTAAACTTTCATAAAATAATGTGAAACATATCAAGTCTTTCAATTTTCTGATGATAGTTCTGAACGTTTTTGTTCAATTATTGTTTTTAATTCGTCCGAAAAATATTTTCACAAACATATTATCTTGTTTGACAGAAGCTCATACTGCAGAATTTCTTCCCATACGCAGCTTGTTTCGGTCTTCTTTACATTTTGAAAAACCTCTAGCATCTTTTTCTGACACTCGGGGGAAATGCTGGCTTCTCTGAAAGCATCAATTCACATAAATGCATTCTGTGTGATTCCACACTCAAATACACACATATGAAACTTACTATATACTAAATTTATCTAAAACATTTTTTTTTCTAAATTTGTCTAAAATATTAGGTTTTAGAATATATACATGGTAAATAGACTTCAACATTTATTCTGATATATTCAGACAAATCTTAATCCCATTTACTGAAAATAAACACAAATAATCCCAAAAAAATCTGTCTCAAATGGAATCTAAATTTTTAAAAAATTAAAGTAATAGAAAAAAATTCGAATTTTATATTCAATAAAGTAAAGTGTATCCATCACAGGATGTTGAATTGGGTTTTTAGAATACAACTTATCGTTCCATATTATCTAAGCACAGAACATGACCAGTAATAGATGTCAAAAAATTGATGACCACAGCAAATATATGGACTGTATTGGTACATAATTATATTAAAAAATGAGTTCACAGTAGTAAACGAAAGTATTTTATAGGTAACATGGACAAAAACTGTAATTTAAATGATAAAACTAGATTTTTGAGTTCTCAATCCTTATCGGAAAACGGGAAACATGTATTCTTTTAAGATTTATTTCAGATAAATTTTCACAGTAAGATTTAATAGACGGTCGTAGAGAATTCTGAATTTGATGAGAGGCATAGTATTTAAAAACCAAAGAGCTTAAAATGTTATTGAGTTGTATATAGACTGTCTATAGAGTTTTTCCTCTCTAGATAATTTTTGAATGCTTAAAATAATGACTATGTCATACTACTATTTCATAAACAAACATTAATATTTATGTATGTATGTCATATTCAAACTAATTTGTAACAGATCCGCTACAAATTCTTAATATCTTTTAGTTCTACAAAATGCATTACTTTATAATTAGATCTCTGACAACTATGCTGATTGATTTTAAATGCAAATTCTAAAAATTTTTAAAGCTATGAATATGTATATAAATCGATATTTTCTTAATCAAAGAATAGGATTGGGAAAAAAAAGAATGACACAGAACTTTTTAAAATTACTTCGGATTAATTGTTATGATAACTTATTTGCAAATGCCATAAACATTGATAAAGAGGGGGAAATATTTCTCTTTCCAGACTAGATTAAATAGTTTTCTATCGGGAATCCTTCTTAAAGGGACGACGTTCGTAAAACGTGCTGAAGCAAACCCATCGCATCACCTCAGGGACTCGAGTTTTTTGCTGATTCTAAACCTTAAGACGAAGATTTAACTTCACTCGCAGAAAATGAGCCCGGGAAAATTTTTCCCACTCTTTTGTTCTTGAAAGTGTTCTCTTCTTTTCCTTATTTTTCGCTGTTTTGAAAGCCCCGAATTCCCTGGGTGCTATTCAAAATTCCCTACCGACTTGAATAGAGATCCTCCTGAAAACAATGCTCCAAATTGGCGGCCATTTTCACTCATTTGTTCTGAAAGCGGAGGTGTCCGCCGCCTCTTGTTGGAAACAAGAAAAGATTTTCGTTTCTTTACAAAGAGGAAACAGTTTCCAAACAGGATAAATTATAAAGTGAGCCGACAGAGCTTCCAATTTTTTGTCTATTGAGATGCACGAAAAAAATTATTTCATCCTATTTAATGACAAAGAATAAATTCTAAATTGTGTATAAGCTGATGATTTCTAACCAATACTTGCACAGATATTATTCTGATGTATAGCAATTCAATCCAAAAAAAAATGTGATACGTGTGTTCTTCTTCATAGGTCTTCCTAGTACTCATTCAATGCGCACAAAAAGTTATTTTTAGTGTTTATTGTTACTAAGAAAAATTATCCATAATATTTTACATTTAAGATGTCTGAGATGCTAAAACATTTTTTATCATTTATTTACGGTTAGATTACCTAGAATCTTCCGAGTTTAATGAAATCTCTCATATATTATAACAAAGATTACTTAATGTTTCCTCTTTATAATCGATTCCAACGATAAAGAGAAAAACACCTTTTTTTAAAGATAATAGGGGTGTGTGAAAATTTATTAGGTAATAATAATATTAAAATCGAAGAAGATAAATTAAAAAGCCTTTACTAACGTTTTTTTCATAAATAAACAAAGAACTTACCCTAGTTTTAATGAAATTATAAATAAAAATACGGGACTTTGATCTAGACATTTGTTGTATAAATTAAATTATGAAATGTGGAACTGGGTGATAATTATTGAAAAATAGAGTTAAGGAATTAAGGGTCACCAACATAATTTTTATAATTATAGTGCTTCAGTTATTTTCTATTCTGATTTATACCATTTTCTTTGAATACCATTTTCTTTCTATATCTATATATACACTGGTAGGCAAAAATTAAGGACGAGACGGTTTTTTCAATATAAATTTGTACAAAAGCTTTCCAAATCAACACATTTAATACCGTAACATCCCCAAAACGTAACGACATGTGTAATGTAAGCAACATTACTAAAAGAGAAATCAGAGGGATAAAAAGAAGCTTGATTGAAAAAGTAGCATGGAGCGCAATGCGACTGAAGGCCGAAACATCCCTGCGATGGGTGTCCAGCAAGAAACATCCGGTCTTTAGTAGGGGATATGATCTCCCTGACTGCTAGGCAGGTTTCACAGCGTCTGCCCATGCTGAGAATGAGGGTGTCAATGAGTTGTTGAGGCATTGCTGCCCATTCGTCTTGCAGCGCCAATCGAAGCTCCCGAATCGTTACTGGTGGTAAGGTACGAGCTGCCAAGCGTCTGCCTAGAAAATCCCATACATGCTCGATGGGATTGAGATCCGGAGATCGTGCCGGCCAATCCATACGTTCAATATCCTCACTCTCTAAGAGCTGTTCGGCAGCTACTGTGCGATGACATGGTGCATTGTCGTCCATGAAAAGGAACTGCAGACCCATAGCGCCTCTAAAAAGACGCACATATGGAAGAAGAATCTCGTTACAATAACAGGTCCCGTTGACTGAACCTGCGTCGAAGATGTGAAGGTCTGTACGACTACCAAGCATGATGCCTCCCCAAACGAGAACACCGCGACCTCCATACCTGTCCCTTTCAATGATGTTCGAGGGATGATTGCGGCTTCCCCGCTCTCTCCAGATGATTATGCAATGAGAATCGCTACTCGAACTGAATCTGCTCTCATCTGTAAAGAGTACTCGTCCCCATTCATTGTCTCTCCAATTCCGGTGTTCCCAGCACCACAGAGAACGCTTTCTCCGATGGGCAGGCGTTAAAGGTACACACCGTACAGGGCGTCGTGCAAACAGATCACCACCGTGCAGTCTTCTGGCCACGGTAAAACGCGATATCGGTCGTCCAGTCGCCTGTGTCGTGTGTCTAGCGACTTCTCCCGCTGTCTGCCGCCTGTTTCTTCTGGCCTGTAAGACAATGTATCGGTCATCTGCGGGTGTGGTTCCTCGTGGACGACCACTACTGAACCCCCGGATAGCTGTTCCTGTAGTTTGAAATTGTCTTCAAAGTCGTGAAACGATGTTGTGAGCAATTCCGAACTCTGCAGCCACACTTGTCACATTGCGGCCTTCCTCCAACTTCCCAATGATTCGACCTCGGGTAAAAGCATCCAGATGTCGTCTAACAGATTGATTATTCGCCATTTCTCGCTGAGGTAGCAACTCGATGTGATTTTAACTGCTATACGGCGTGCAATCTCTTTGCCAGAAATACTGATCTTACACGGACAACATGCTTTTTACTACTCAGACTCTCCCCCATTACGTCTACCTGCATATCTACGCATTTGCTACCATACATCGTCTTACTTAATCTCCTGATTGGTCTTTCTGTCCGCTTTGCCTCTTCGTTCAGCTGATATGCTAATTTTTCGACTTTGTCCTTAATTTTTGCACTCTAGTGTATATAAGACGCATTTGTTGTCTGTTTGTCTGTTCCCTCATAACTCGAGATCCAGACACCCAAATAACGTGAAACTTGGTACACGTACACAAAATTACACGAGAAAGGTTCTTACATAGGTTTGGCGTTCATAATTCCTTCCAATTTTTTTTAAAATTTAATTTTTAAGTGATTTTCCAGTGTTATGACGTCATATGTAGCCACGTTTCTCACTAAGCGGACAATTTATACTTTACATGCAGTTTTTCAAGATTATTACATATTTTTACTGTAGCTATGTTTATCGGTTGGAATATTTATTCAATTTTTCTATTCTTTGATATTTAATTAGGATTATTTTTGGAATAAATAATTTCTTTAAGGATTATTCTTTCAACAACTAAAATTTTGTTTTGTTGTTTTGGCAACATTTAGGTATTAGCGCGGGATGTTTATGTGTGTGATTTTGCTTACAAATTACAACTTATTTATTTATTTATTTAGAATGCGAAAGATTATAATTTTGACAAACTAAAACTTTTCATTCATAAGGGTTATATTTCAGTTCGGTTCAAATGTAGTATAGGGGGCCACTTTGGATTTGGCGATTTTTCTTCGAAATTTTTCGATTTTTGTCTAAATGTCATGGTGAGATATCGAATTCATTCTAAAATAAATAATACCGAAAAAAGTACCTTGGAGACCACTTTTAGTATCCAAAATAAAGGACTGCGCCAAGTAGCCCCCTATACTACACTTGATCCAATAATATGGTTCTTTGCAATTTCATGTGTCTTTATTTTAACCTTTAAGGGTATACTATTGGCTTCAGTGCATAAAATTGCCATGCAGAAAATCATACTTGGGTAATCATACTGCCCAAGCAAAAGTAGTGTTGGTAGTAATTACATATCGAACTGGAATAGGCGTCAGAGAATGACCAAAACAGGCAAATGGCTTAAATACCTGTTGAGGAAGCAGGCGGTCGTAAGATAAATTATTTTTGGAACTTATGTACTATCCTGACAATCACCAACATTCAAAATAACTTGCCAAGTTGGCAACCCCGATTTTACATGTCATATATATATGTTGAATTTTGAGTCGTGCTTCGTTTCATATATCGCAACGAGGTTGCGGTTATATGTAAGTACCTTATTTTTTCAAATTATGCTTTTGCATTGATAAAGTTAGTTCAGTTCTTTTTATGTCGGTTGATGTTAGTATTGTACTTCATTTTTCAATTTATTTTTATGCTCGGGATATATATACTTTGGATAATTTGCACAATCGCCAACGTTCAAGACAACTCGCAAATTTGGCAATTCCAACTTTGTGTGAGTTGAATTAGCAATCATGTGCTTCATTTTGTATAATGTCACCAATAGTTTGCGATAATACATAAGTACCTCTAATTCTGTACATTACTATAACATTAGACTGGCCGCAACATACCAATTTGGCGTGATTTCAGAATCATGCCAAAAATGAGTATGTTGAGGAAGCAGGTAGTGGTAAGATAAATTATTTTTGGCACCTATGTACTATCCTAACAATTGCCAACATTCAAAATAACTTGCCAAGTTGGCAACCCTGATTTCGCATGTCATATATATGCTGAATTGTGAGTCATGCGCTTTGTTTCATATAATGTCGCCAAAAGGTTGGGGTTATATGTAAATACCTTATTTTTTCAAATTATGCTTTTGCATTGATAAAGTTAGTTCAGTTCTTTTTATGTCAGTTAATGTTAGTATTGTATTTCATTTTTCAATTTATTTTTATGCTCGGGATATATATACCTTGGATAATTTTTGTAGTACTTGCGTATTATTGCACAATCGCCAACGTTCAAGACACCTCGCCACTTTGGAAATCCCAAATTTGTGTGTGCTGAATTAGCAATCATGTGCTTCATTTTGTATAATATCACCAATAGTTTGCGATAATACATAAGTACCTCTAATTCTGTACATTACTATAACATTAGACTGACCGCAACATACCAATTTGGCGTGATTTCAAAATCATGCCAAAAATGAGTAGCCAACCAATATGAAATTAATATTATGAGTATTATCTTAGCCTGTTTTATCTTTCCCTCCTGTAATCCTTAATTAATTCAATATATATATATATATTAATTCAATATATATATATATATTATATTTTAGTACTTGCATTTTTTTTTTTGGTTATTATATACTGCAAATATTTTTTTGCACATTGCGATGTCTTTGGCAAAATTAATCAGTGGTATTTTTTTAAATATGTTTTTTTTATCTGTTTTTGACAATTTTTAAAATTTTGTTTGATATCTGTCTGAAATGCAAAAAGCAAAATAAATATTTTACAATATATATATTGTGTTTGTATGAAAATGTTTATACTGATTTATTCAAAATATTGAGTCGTCTTTTATTTTTGATATCTTTTTAAGATTTAATTTTATGTTATAATTAGGTATACCCAGCTAAATGTTGCTGTGGCTCAGTCAGCTTTAAAATACTGGTACACCATAAAGTATATCATGAAGATGCAAGCAGCGGGCCTTGAATACCTGCTGTACGTACACTGGTGTGCAAAAATTAAGGACGAAGTCGAAAAATTAGCATATCAGCTGAACGAAGAGGCAGAGCCGACAGAAAGACCAATCAGGAGATTAAGTAAGGTGATGTACGGTAGCACATGCGCAGATATGCAGGTAGACGTAATGGGGGAGTGTCTGAGTAGTATAAAGCATGTTGTCGGTGTAAGATCAGTATTTCTGGCAAAGAGATTGCACGCCGTATAGCAGTTAAAATCACACCGAGTTGCTGCCTCAGCGAGAAATGGCGAATAATCAATCTCTTAGACGACATCTGGATGCTTTTACCCGAGGTCGAATCATTGGGAAGTTGGAGGAAGGCCGCAGTGTGACAAGTGTGGCTGCAGAGTTCGGAATTGCTCACAACATCGTTTCACGACTTTGAAGACAATTTCAAACTACAGGAACAGCTATCCGGGGGTTCAGTAGTGGTCGTCCACGAGGAACCACACCCGCAGATGACCGATACATTGTCTTACAGGCCAGAAGAAACAGGCGGCAGACAGCGGGAGAAGTCGCTAGACACACGACACAGGCGACTGGACGACCGATATCGCGTTTTACCGTGGCCAGAAGACTGCACGGTGGTGATCTGTTTGCACGACGCCCTGTACGGTGTGTACCTTTAACGCCTGCCCATCGGAGAAAGCGTTCTCTGTGGTGCTGGGAACACCGGAATTGGAGAGACAATGAATGGGGACGAGTACTCTTTACAGATGAGAGCAGATTCAGTTCGAGTAGCGATTCTCATTGCATAATCATCTGGAGAGAGCGGGGAAGCCGCAATCATCCCTCGAACATCATTGAAAGGGACAGGTATGGAGGTCGCGGTGTTCTCGTTTGGGGAGGCATCATGCTTGGTAGTCGTACAGACCTTCACATCTTCGACGCAGGTTCAGTCAACGGGACCTGTTATTGTAACGAGATTCTTCTTCCATATGTGCGTCTTTTTAGAGGCGCTATGGGTCTGCAGTTCCTTTTCATGGACGACAATGCACCATGTCATCGCACAGTAGCTGCCGAACAGCTCTTAGAGAGTGAGGATATTGAACGTATGGATTGGCCGGCACGATCTCCGGATCTCAATCCCATCGAGCATGTATGGGATTTTCTAGGCAGACGCTTGGCAGCTCGTACCTTACCACCAGTAACGATTCGGGAGCTTCGATTGGCGCTGCAAGACGAATGGGCAGCAATGCCTCAACAACTCATTGACACCCTCATTCTCAGCATGGGCAGACGCTGTGAAACCTGCCTAGCAGTCAGGGGAGATCATATCCCCTACTAAAGACCGGATGTTTCTTGCTGGACACCCATCACAGGGATGTTTCTTCCTTCAGTCGCATTGCGCTCCATGCTACTTTTTCAATCAAGCTTCTTTTTATCCCTCTGATTTCTCTTTTAGTAAGTGTTGCTTACATTACACATGTCGTTACGTTTTGGGGATCTTACGGTATTAAATGTGTTGATTTGGAAAGCTTTTGTACAAAGTTATATTGAAAAAACCGTCTCGTCCTTAGTTTTTGCACACCAGTGTATACTCTTTTTGATCCTGCACCTATACTCTTATTGAAAAGTTGAATAAATAATGTAGAGAGAGGGTTATAAATTCTCGTGTTAGAATATTTTCCAATTAAATGAACCTTATAAATAGTTGTCACAGAAATAGAGCAAAATTGCGAAGTCTGACATTGATAAGCTTATTCCAGATTAAAATTTCTTGAGAGACCATCTCTAGGAGATATTTTGAACATAGAGCGGATTTATTTTAATGTCATGTTTCAACTTTTAAACCCTAAGAAACTGCATATAATGTATTATTATGATCATTAACTAGAGAATTACATATCATTTATTTAGATAATTTTAAACTATTTTTTTCTGTAAGTTTTCCTAATTAACGAAAAAACTTTATCTTAATTATTATTTTATCATAACTACTTAACTTTTTAATTAATTTTATCATAATTGTAATGTGCTATTATGATCATTAATTAAAAAATTACTTATCATTTACTTAGATAATTTTAAACCATTTTTTTTCTGTAAAATTTTCCTAACTCACGAAAAAAACTTTGTCACAATTATTATTTTAAGATTTGTTTTTTCTGTTGTTTATTTTAAGACTTAAAATGTTCCGCGGGATTTTTTTTTATCAGAACCCTATATTTAAAAAAAATGTCAGAGCATTCTGTTAACAATTTTTGGGCATTTTATGATCATTCCGTCCAGGACTGCGATGACTGTCTTCGAGATTGTTATTACTATCCTAAAAAACTTTTCATTAGCATTTATTTGCTTTAGAGTAATATTTCCAAACTTTCATTCTCTTGCAAAAATTTAGCAGCCTTAGAAAATGCCGGTGGAGTGAAAAGAAACCAGAATTTTCTACAGAGACTTCAGGGTCTGACACCCTGAAATAAAAACTCTTTAAGTTACTTTGAATAACAAAGTTGCATATATTACCATTACATTTCACAATTTTTATACATTATATATCACTTTTAAATTACAACTAATTTCTATATATACCTCTCTCTCTCTCTCTCATCTGGCCTTTTCAAAAACTTCCCCTCAAATCGCGCGCAGCGCTTGTTAATGTTATTGTTAATATGATGTCTACGCCGCGTTCCCCAAAACCAGATGTACATTAATATGAAACAATATAACAATATATATACATACACTATACAATTAAACATTTTTCAATAAAATATTAAAACAAATAACCAAAGGAATTGTCACATCTTAGCGAAATCATACACACAGGTAAACAAATGCATATTTACAATTGTTTTCTCCATACTTTAAAAAAAATTTACAAGTCAAAAGTTTATTTATCTCTTCTAGAAAAATACACTCATTGTAGTGTCCACTTTTGCTTGGCTTCTTAAATTTTAAAGATCCGACCGTGACTTGCTCCATTGCAATAATTTTTCCGACTACTTGTTCGAAAGAATATAAAATGAAATGATACAACCTACACAACCTGGTTTTTATGACTTGAAGTTGGTGTCTACTACTAGGACTACTATTAGAGATATTGATAGGCTAGTACTCGCCCCCTTCCTTTTTTGGTCCTTCCGTTGCTGATCAACTCCTCGTCTGGCATTCCTGTTGTCTGATCTTGTTCGCTCTTCGATGTCGGGGTTGTAGTTCCTTCCCTTGTTTTTTCTGGCTCGATCTGGTCCTTCCTGTTGTGTCTTCATCTCCATGACCAGTAGGGACTCCAATCCTCTTCCACCTCGTGGCCTGAGGTTGTAGCCACTTGTGCTGAGCGCTACTCTTTCTTCTCTTCGGAACTACTTTCTAAATTTTGGCAAATTGCTGTTAGTTGTATAGATCGACGACAATGCTCTTTTAAGTACTCTATGATCTGAACCTTTCCGAATCTTCCTTTCTGTTCCTCCTGACCTAGATTCACGTGATCGTTTATACCCTATTTTTTAATTTTTGTTCCTTTTAATCCTTCTACTTGTCACAGACCAAGAACTAGGTGTTGATCTGATAAGTAGTCCGCGCTTATTGGTCTTATTTGTGTGTCTCTTATCCTGATCTTTCTTAAAACAAACCTCCCCCTTTTCCCTCTGACTCACGCTTTACATCCGACCCTTGCTTCCTACCATACTGCGACTCATTTGATCTCCGTTGTACTCTGTCAAAACTACCCCGATTCTTGTCGTGAACTATTGCTATCCGAACTACCAGTTCTTATCTCCATCTTGTCACATATCCTATGACGATATATCGTAACTTGATAGACATTAACCGTTCAACTTTTTCCCGCCTTCAATATCACTACATTATTGTTTTTTACTTCTAAAACTCAATACGGACCTTCAAATTTTGGTTTAAATTTAGCTACCACTTTTTTTGTTGCCGAACTTAAAGGATGCGTTGCTATCAAAACCTAATCATTCACCTTAATTTGCACATCACGCCTGCGTGTATTATAATATTCCTCCCATTTTTCATGCTTAGCCTATGTGTTTCATCTAGCTTCCTCAATCAATCTCTCAATATCTCCTACTACAAATTCAGTTCCATCCGATACCATCATTAATTTCAGAAAAGGTGTAATCAACTTTTGACCTAAAAATAATTCTGCTGGGGTTTTCCCGTCGTTTCATTCACTGCTGTACGAATGGCATAAGCGAATTCACGTAAGAACTGGTCTCATGTATCGTGTTGACCATTGATATAATTTGCACAAGATCGCGATTTACGCGTTCGATTCTATTTGCCTCAGGTCTATATACAACAGTCTTCACATGCCTTATGCGTAATATTTCGCTTAAATGCTCAAAAATATCAGAGATAAATTGGGGACCATTATCACTTATTAATTTTACTGGAGCTCCAAAACGCGATATATATTTAAAAAAACTGATCCGCTATTATTCAAGACAAGCTTGTTTAAGGGGTATGATTTCAGCCCACTTGCTGAAATAATCCGTAAATACTAATACATATCGGTTACGTCTCACTCTCGATGCCGGTTATGGACCTAACAAATCTAACGTAACTATCTCATTTGGATAATTTGATACAAGCGGAATTAATCGACCATCTGGTAACACGTTTTTATAATTATTAATTTGGCACATGTGGCATGTAGAGACATATTGATCAATAAATTTTCTGATAAATGGGAAATAACAAACGTTCCTTATTTTATGGTAAGTTTTAAAAGGTCCAAAATGACCTGCTATAGGCTTGTCGTGAAATTCTCTCATTATTCCATTCCTTAAAGACTTTGGAATGTATACTCGCTTTTCACCAAATGACTTTGCATATTTCGCATAAAACAACAAGCCTTCTATTAATCTAAAATCGCGGGGTCAATTCTCACATATTGTCGCATTAACCGAGCTATTTTCTGGGTTGTCCAGATTTCTATAGATATGACCTAATCCTGGGTGTTTTCTTTGCTCTTCTATTAACTGTTCTCGTGACGCAAGTACCAAATCTTTGATTATGGCACAATTAACCTTCTCTCCTGTTATACTTTCAACTGGGTTTCTCGACAAAAAGTCAGTCACCGCATTCTGAGTTCCGGGACGGTGTTTCCATTCTATATTAAATTCTCCTAATTTTAATGCCTTTCTGATCATTCTATTTGAGAAATTTTTACCATGCGTTAAACGCGTTAATGCAGCGTGATCCGTAATAACTTTAATCAGCAGTGAACCTCAATATGTTCTGAATTTATTCAGCGCCCAAACCACTGCTAGACACTCCCTCTCTGTTACAGGGTAATTCCTCTCCGCACTACTAAGCGTGCGAGAGGCAACCACTACTGATTTCTGCTCCTCATTTAGAACCGCTCCTACACCTATTGAACTTTCATCCGTAAATAACTCGAAAGGCTTTTTGAAATCTGGCCATTTTAAAACGGGTGCTATCGTTATGGCCACCTTGACCACGTCGAATGCCTTCTGTGCCTCTATTGACCAACAAAATATCTTTAGTTCTCTTTTAAGATTATAAAAGGGCTCTCAAAGATCAGCATAATTTTAATATATTTCGCGTACCACTGGGACATACCTAAAAATTTCGAAACCTCCTTAGAAGTTCGTGGTGGTTACATCTCCACTACAACTTGAACTTTTGTCTCATCCGTTTTATTTCCTTCCTTATTAATAATTAAACCTAAATATTTTAATTCATCACAACCAAATTTACATTTATCCTTATTTAAAGTTAATCTCGCATCTTGTAATAATAGAAAAACTTCTTTCAAATGTTCAATATGTTCAGTGACTGATGGAGACGATGTAATCAAGCCATCCATGTACACATTCACAAACTTCCCTATCAGTGGTTTTAGTATGATGTCTATTGCCGTCTGAAAATTGGGAGCTCCTCTGACAAGCCAAATGGCATACGGTGAAATGCGTGCCATTCTTTGTGACGAACGCAGTTTTAACTATATCACTAGGGTTTACTGCCAGCTGAAAATCTCCGTTTCTGAGATCAAGAGCCGACATTATCGCTGTATGTGGAAGGCTCATTATTAAATCGTCTATTAAGGGTAAGGTATATTTTGTAATCGCAGTAAGTTTCCGATACTCGACAACAAATCTATGCGCTTCAGGATTATCCGGTGGTAACCCATTATTTTTTCTACATACCACAACTGGGGATGTTTCCTGGGATTGAATGGGAATTATGGTTCCTTCTTTCAACATTTTGTCTACATGATAATCGAGTATCGCTTTTTTTACCCTTTAATAACGATAGGGACGAGAAAAACCAATGAGTTATTTCCTGTGTCAATCTCATGATATAAAACATGTGTAAGCCCCGATTTATCTGAAAATAATCCTTGAAAACTATTAAACAAATCTTGCAATTCCTGTTTCTCTTTTCCTCTAACTTTGTCTTAAAAAGATCCATTTCTACTTTTTCTTCCTCGATCGTTTTAACCACCTTATCAATCTGCTAATCAGGAATCGCCAACGATTTCCGATCAAAGTCCAAAATAATCTTTGATCCACTTATGAAATCTACTCCGAGAATAGATGGGTATTCCAAATCTGCCAATACATGAAACAACCAAGGTTTTTCAAACTCCCTTATTCGAACATTCAATTCCACAATTCCAATATTCTGACATTTAGCTCCCTGGGCCGTGATCACCTGAGTACGCGATTTCTTTACTGGCTTATAAAAAAAATATTTTCGGTATGTCTCTTCCGATATAAATGACTTCTCCACTTCAGTGTCCCATAATGCTTTCGTAAAAGTCTCGTTTAATAAAATAGGAACGTATGGAAGTTCCACTGGAGACATGCATATTGCAGAAAGTTTAATCGGTACATCATCTATCGATTGCGTCTGATCAATTTGAACATCACTAACTTTCAAAACATTTAATCGTCCCCTTTGCCTCCTATCGCCTCAACTAAAATTCTCACTCGAACCCCTATTTCTGTGCTCCCCTCTACTAAAATCGTCTTTTTGATTTCCGCTTCTAAATTGATCTCCTCTATCGTTAAATCTTCCATCATCCTTCCGAAATCTATTCCTGCTTTCGAACCACTGATTTCCTTGACGGCCATTCTCGTAGATACCCCTATAATCATTTCTGCCATTACTCGGTCTACGCATCACTTCAGAATTTTTCCAATTTCCTCGATTATTATCAACATCCTACGATCATTCCAACCTCGTCTTTCTATATTATCACTATTTCTCGAACCCCTTATTGCCTTACATGAATATCTTTCCTCAAACTTAGCTAAGACCTCCAACAATTGACTCGTGTTTGGTGGATTTTGAACCTCCACATAATCCTGGACTTGTGGTTCAAGTCTAACAAGCTTTATCTGACATCCCCATTTCTAACTTTTTTCTACAATTTTAATTAATCGTAAGCAAAATCCGTCGGTTCCTGGTTCTGTCTCTGTTGAGACGCATAAAACCTGGTCTTTTAATCTTTCCTGTTTTGGATAGCAGGGAATGCTTATGATAATGCTGCGCGAAGTCCGTGGCGGTATTTTGCACTAACGTTGATCCGAATATCTGATACCAATCTTGGGCCCTCCCCAGGAGAGGACCTTTCAAATAAGCACACGATAAATCAATGGGTATCTCAATTAACTAGATTTGATTATCAATACCCTCCAAAAACTCGGTAAAGTTCTCTGACCTGGAAAAGTACACTTATGATAAAACATTAAACCCTCTCGCGTTTCTTATCTCGGGGTCATATAAATTAAATCTCGTTGGGCGTCATTGTGATAATTCCCCCCTGGGGAGATTATCTCTTTGGGTATCAGCTTGAGCTATAGAGGTGTAAGATTAACGGAAGAATTAGACAAATACATCATCTTAATATAGCTATATTAAGATATTAAACTTAATCCTTTAACAAATTAAACTATAATAATATATGTGAGAGAATCTACGGTGGCAAAACACACAATATATATATATATATATATATATATATATATATATATATATATATATATATATATATTTATATAACTCGCCTAAACATATATATTACCAATAACTCGCCTAAACACGATTCCAATACTATTACAGATTCTAATATTAGATAGTCAACCCTACCTTGCTGTAGTTTCAGTAACGATCACAACATTTCTAGATGAGGTCTTGCAGTAACACGGGTGCAATGGTATGCACCTCGATCAATGGTCGCTATCATGTGTAATTACTATTCTTCGTCACGTAACGTTATCTAAAAATTCTTCAATCTCGAACCACGAACTGTTTACATTCCTCTAATTGCCCTCGCGCTTACTCTAACTTCTGATATTTAAAAGCTTTCTAATTTGCCCCTTTCATTCTCACTTCACTTCTTGGATTTGGTTGGAAAAGAGTTGCCATTAATTCTGGCCCCAAAGAACCCAAAGGACATGTTAAAGAAAAAACGCGTGAGCTCGTCACAATTTTACAAAAAATAAGAGGAGAAGGAGTTTAATTTTAGCAGAAAAATATATGCATATATATATATATTCAACTCTGATGTGTCTGATAGATCATATTTAAAAAAATCTTAAAATCATCTAATGTATTGTATATGATAAAGAAATTTATTTTTACAGGGATCTTCAAGACGCTATGGGTTAAATGTGTAACAAAAGATAAATGGTCAACAGCATGAGCTACTTTTTCTATGAGTAAAAGAATCAAATTTGTGATTAACGATGATTTATGATGACTTCAAAGATTTAAGAAGATCTTACATTCAAAATAAACCTTCATTTAAGTAAAAACTAAAACCTTCGAAACATTTATTCAAGCACTAATTCTAATTTTTTTTCAATGGATATGAGAGTGAAATGTAATTTACTCTCATGATTCCAATACATTACCAATATCTTCTGATTCAAAGGAAGCCTAAATTTATTCTCGTTGTATAAGTAACTGATAGTAAAACGATTTAAAAGAATTCAGAGCTGTAAACAGAATCACTGAACTATTGAATCATGTTAAAAATATGCAAATTAAATAGAATTTTGAGAATGATTTAATTACATCTCATGAGAGTGTAAAACATAAAACCCCAACAGTGACCCGAAATAGGAAGAAAACTTTTCTGTGCGTACAATCCTTCGAACGTTGAAATATTTAATAAATGTAACTTCTGAGCACACACAGTTATGAAACTTTTTAATCTATCATTTTAAAATGCTCCTCAAAAGATTAGAATAAAAATTTGGTTTAAAACCCATAAAAGAGAACCTGACTTAATTTATTATTAGCAAATCTTCATTTAAATTTGCATTTTATTTATCGTTTGGAGCACAACGATTTGTTCAAAAGAAAGCCAAAATCAGCAAGAATATCTCTATTTCCCTTAATAATTTACACAACCAGTCAAACAAGTGAATTGCATCTGATACGTAAAATAATTAGTGAATGAGCATTCCCCGACCAAACGTTCATTATGAAAATTCCATTGGTGTGGTGTGAAAGTTAGGAAAGGGGGTGCTAGGTTCAAAACTACGAGCTCAATCAACAACAGTCCTCGAGCAGCTTTACAATGCGATGTTAATGTAACTATCTCACTTTCCAGTGTGAAAAAATTTATAGTATTGATAATTTTGCAATAAGACTTTAAAACCCGGAAGTATTAACAAATAGTTTGTGTATCAAAAATTTCAAAGAAACTTGTTTAATGCATAAAATTATATTTTTTATAAACTCGTGTGAATTCAAATAAAGCTATTCTCATCTTAAAAAGTAGCAATTGCAAAATTTAGCAGCTTTTTAAGATGATAATATTTTTATTTTAGGTGAATATAACCAACGAAAAGCACACATATTTGTAATACAAAACACGTAAATAACAATAATGCAATATTCATTCGAATGACCTTTTGTCTATGAATAAAAAAAGCCCTGATTCAACATTACATTTCGTTAGTTACGGAAAAGGAATGTCAAGTGATAAAAAGTTCTCTTTTTTTCTTACATGGGAATTTACTTCAAATAATTAAGCTCATGCTTGTTTGACAAATAATATTCGTAGAAATAAGAAAAGTGTTTATAATTAGTTATCGCGAATATTATTACGAATGACATAGAATACAAAACAATCCAATTAACAAACCATCACTTTCCCATTAAGTCAAAATTCAAAAACCATTTCCTCAAACTGAATGCCAATAAAAATGTTTAATCTTTTGCGCGCATTGATTTCAGAAGCGAGAAAATTGTTCCTCCATATTCTGTGGCTCTAACTCGGAACTATTTCGGTTGAGAATTTCAGTTGAAATCGTAAAGTAGCAAAAAAATTATTGTTGGGTACACAAGTAAAACTCAAGAAAAATGTCTCTCTCAGTAAGTGGACTGTAGTTTTTATTACTTGTTGCTCAGCTCGCTCGATTCGACTCCTTTCTCGATGGAGTCAGAGGTTACACAGATTCGTTAGACACTCTGAGTGCTAGAGGGCGCTCTACATTTACATACGAACACTGAACAATGATCAAAGCTGTAAAATTCTTAACTAAAGTTTTTTTGCATTTTCTATGGATTCCTTAAAATTAACCTAAAAATTGGCGTTTGTATCTCATTCGTTTTAACAACTTTTCGAGCGATTCTTTCTTATTGCAATTTAAACATTTTGATCAAAGAATTTTATTCATAAAATGAATTTATTATTTTGCTTCCTTGTTGTTGCAATTTTCAATAACTTGTGGGTAAACGAATACATTTTCTCAAAGTAATAATTCATTTATCGGTAACTAATTTATTGGGGGAGGGGTTGTTACAGTTTTTTTCTCAAGAGATTCTCCATGTTTTTTTTTCTCTTCAGTACTATCCAGCATTGGACTAATTATAATATGCTTCAAAGCATATTTCAATCTATTCGTATTAGTTAATCATAAGGACTTGTTTCTATCTAAAAAAACTGATTTCTCTCTTGGATATGATTCAGTTTCTAAGAGTGTTTAACCTGTTATTAATTAACCTATTCTTGTCTTTTCACGTCTGCGCTAATAAAAGGTAGGAGAAGGGTCTTTTTTCCCAACAATTTCATTTCCAATGCAAATGCATGCGGTGGATAACAGATAATTTCATTCGAAAAGAGTAACACAAAAGTTGTATGCGAACAAGTTCCGATGTAATATCTTAAAATTGAGCGAAGAAATAAATCCAAATCAATAGCGTGCCGTGGGTAGACCACGTAAAGATTATAATTATCCTTCTAGAATGAACGATTACATTTTAAATGCGCGATGCACTTGTAGTAAAAGATGAATCCCTACATTGGACTGATTATTTACGATGCCCGTCTTTTTGATGTTGAAAAAAAAAGAGAATGTTATATTTATTTTATTATGGGAACCAGGGTTTTAAGATTTAAATATTAAAGTAATTTGTGTGAAAAATTAAAGAAAGAATTTCAAATTTCAGCAAAAAAGATTGTTTTAAAATATTATTATTTTAGATGACCAAAGGGCTAATTTTATTACAGTCACATGATAAATATTGTTACGAATTTTGTGTAATGAATTTTTTAAATAGTTTAAATCATTTATATCTGGATGTATAATACGTATGTATTATTCTATCTTGTATATATTTTACGTTATAATTGTAATATTCGCTAGCAGCGTCATTCCTTACATTATAAAAGCGATTCAATGAAAATTTCGCGAAATCTTGGCTATAGAACTAAGTTTCATCCTTTTCGGCAACCATTTGAGCGAATTGGTGACGATTTTTGGCAAATTCGTGATACTATGGATTCTTCCGGAAATGAGGGGAGAAATATCACGTTCTATGACGCAGGCGGATTTTTCTCGAAAGGTCCTTGAGGCGGATAAATAAGGAGTCGCTCGCCTAAAGTTAGTATTGTTTTGGCTTGCAATGAGTAGTATTGCGCTGACCGTCAAAGACGCGATTACTTCGGATGTTGAGTGAGACGAGTGAGTGCTTGTGAATAATCTTCAACATCCCCTAAAACCCGCACTTTTAACACAAGAAATAAAATCGAAATTTACGGGTGCCGCCGGGAAAAAAATAATGGCTTCAAAAAAAAAAAAAAAACTTAGACTTCTACTAATACCGGAGTATTGTTTTTTTAAAAGAAATGTCATACATTATGAACTTAAAGGGTTATTTTTTTCAAAATCCTTGGATAATACCTCGAACAAATGCCTTTAAAACATTCATAACGTACATTGCAGGTTCTTTCGTAAAAAAGAGGTGTGCGTTATGCAGCTAATATACCCCAAAATTGCAGCTTGAAAGTATAGGTGCGCGCTATACGCCGGATTTTACGGTACTTGTATTTTAGACACTGATAGTCGTGTCTGAGCGGTGTTGAAGGTGTCAAGACCTTCTGAGATTTATTCTACGAATTTTGTTGTGCATCCTGTATTTCAATAATCTTTTTTCGACAATAAATTCCCCTCGCTCTTAAAGAACTGTTTTGTTCTTTGCGACTGATAGTATAAAATCCTCGATCTTCGTAGCAATATAAACGCATGTGTTCTCTACTGAAATAAAAACTTCCATTAGACTTGTAAAATGTAGATTCAATTTCAAATGTGATGATTAGTTAAACATTTGTTCATCTATTAAGATTATTTAAAAAAGTTTTTCACAATTAAAAGAAAAATTCTCAAATTATACGTGTACTTTTAAATCAAGTGCTTTTTTTGTTATTATTGTTGACAAATATTTAAAAGAAAGTTTCTGCCAAAATCATTAGTTGGCAACAGCGAAACTCATGAACTGATTGGTTCGAAACATGGGATTGCACTTAGAATGTGACAATGATGCCCCGTGAATTGATCCCATTAGAAGAAAATGAGATACAAATTAAAAGGCAAATATCTTTCATAATCGTTTTTTAGGTTCGCGGTAGGCAGTTTGAACGCCAAGTACTTAATTTCCTTTCTCATTACTTTTTTATTTTACTACTTTATTCTTAGCATTTTAGAATGCATTACGAAAAAAAACATTTCTGAATTTTTTTTTATTTGAAAAAAAAAGAACAATATATTTTTAATCCTAAAACTAGGAAAGTAAGAGTAAAGACACAGAGTGGATCTAAGAAACATGAAACACAAAATATCTCTGTGTTGATGTCTAAAAAAAGCAAGCAAACATAATGAGAAGTTATTTGATTTTCCTTTTTAATTTATTTTTTTAACAGGAACTTATTAAAGGAAAGAAGAAGTCTATTTTTAAAATACTTTTACTAACAACCCATATATTTGAAGTTGTACTTTGTAGAGTGTTTGATGAAGCGAACTCGTTATATCTATCCACTTGATGCAGATGAAAATCAATTTCAAACTTGAGACATTTTGCTCCATCACGATGTCGCGCGATCGCCTCCACCGAGGTGAAGATTTGGAGCTCTTAAGCTTACATTATCCTCTTGACTTGATCAAGATTTCATTCGAGATTCGTTATCGGTGCATTCATTATTGGGCCAATTAATAAAACTCCTATCGTTACATATTAGGCACGGATTGAAGACCAACAGAAAATTTATCTTTTTCATGGTATCTCCCTCAATGCAAAGCAATAGGAATCCCTGCAAATTTCTCTTTTGTGAGCTCGATGGCATCTTCAAGGTAAGTGGAATTGAGCGTAAATTTCAATTGATTGACTTTGAATCATTATTCCCTCTGTGCGCATGTAGTTTAGCACAACTCTTTATGCAGTGTCTTCCTTAACTCGATGTCGCACGTGGTTCGAGCGCGTGAGCATGATGTGCATCCTGTTCAACTGCATCACGCTGGGCATGTACCAACCGTGCGCCGACGAGGTGTGCACCTCGAGTCGGTGTCGCCTCCTCGAGATGTTCGACGACTTCATTTTCGCCTTCTTCGCCATCGAGATGATGATCAAGACCATCGCCATGGGCATCACGGGGAAGGGCTCCTACATGAGCGACTCCTGGAACAGACTGGACTGCTTCATAGTGTTTGCCGGGTGAGTCGCTTTCTTATCCTCAGACGCATTCTACGTTGATTAGGATATAATGTATCTGTAAATGTGAAATAGCAAGTTCTATAATTTACAATTTATTTTACATGTTATGATTCATATATTATACAAAAGAAAGTCTTAAAAAATGCATAAATACCTCTTAATTACTGTACCTAGTGTTGAAGCTTCAAAAGAAAATCTAAACTAAATTTCTTAGCTTTGAAAAATAATTGTACGAATGCCAAATTCATTTCTTTCCTCACTTTTAGGAACAGAAGCAGTTTTAATTAAAACTCGTACGAACTACTGAAGCTGGTAATTTCAATTAAAGATATCTTTTAAAAATTGACCGAAAAATTTTATTCACACATTTCTTTTTACAGCAACTTTTTAATTGTTATTCACACAAATAAACAGTTATATTCACTGTTGCCACTCATAGAAGAAAGAAATAATAATACAATTTTATAACTAAAATTACTATCTGAAAAGTAAATAAATGATAATAATACAATTTTGACTGTTGTTGCATCAAATATTTCGGATCTGTTAAATTAATGTATTGATTAATGAATTAATTTTAATGAAATAGACAGAATAAATTATTAAAACTAGCACACACAATTTTTAAATGTTTTCTCAAGTAAACCCTTGCTTAGTTTCCTGTTTAGTAAAAAAGGCTGTTCTAAAATAATACTAATAGATTCTTACCATTAATTTAAAAACTTTCTTTTCGTATTGTCTGGTTTTTGCTTATTTTCTTATCTTGGGACTCGGTAAAAATGTGACGGAGCATTAGACGGCCTTGAAGCATTAAAGTTTTTGAAATTACTTCGTAATTGGTTAATCATAAACCGATTTTCTCGAAATTTATTTCGTAAATGCATCCATAAATGTTGCCATAATAGCTCCAAGTGTAAAGCACACTTTATAAATATTTTCCAATTTTAATAACTAACTAATAAGATTCAGCCATTGCACATCTTAATAGCACTTGGATACATTGTGTTGAAATAAAAGGGAAAAAACAACTATTTCCCTGCTAAAACAAGTGATCAATAAAGATAAGGTATAATGATTGATTCACAAATTTATTTATCAAAACAAATAAGCATCTGTTACGCTGTCTGTGTGTGTGTGCTCGGAATGTTTTTGTAATGTTCAATAAAAACAACCCAAATCCGTATTAGTGAATTACGCATTTTCAAAAATTAATTTTTCTTTCTAAGCAGAATAAAATCATATCTTTCTAGAATTAGAAAAAAAATAAACACTCTGAATTCTTCAGTATAAATATTAGACACTTCAACTGATTGAAATTTAAGATTTTTCTCCGATTACGAGAACAGTGGTGGGTAAACTCTCAGTGTGGACAAAACAAAGTATGAAATCATTAAATAATTTTAAAACGCAATGAAGACTAAAAAAATAAAGTATCTTAAAAACACTTTTAATACAGATGCAAGAAATAAAGTTGTATCTCTTTTATATATTTTACTAATTTAAAATATGCTTACTTGTTAAATACAAGCGTCAAAATTTTGTAGTGAGAGCCGCCGCTAGAGATTGCCACCTCTCATACTTGGGGACTTACCGTGTCTGCAAAGGTTAGCTGCCAAAGTGCAACCCATATGAATTAATAATTTAATAATAATTTATTGATAATTTAATTCATCTAATAATAATGCATTTATTAGAGCGAGTCTTATTTTTTGCACATACAAAACTTTATTGGTAGTTAATTTTAACGTAAATTCTCACTCATATTTATTATCACTATGCGAAAAACATTCAAATATCTTTGGTCATTTTCGTTTATGCAAGAAAATTACACACAACCTTGAAATATTTTTTAAAAAACCTTTAAAACAGAACATTTTTGTATTATGTCTCGGCACGACAAGTCCGATTTGCTGCTTGGGGCGTCAATTGCTCAGCGATATATTAAAAGACTGTTATTGAGATTTGGAATTGCATTTTCACCCTCGAATCTCTTCTGATGCAGTTGTTAAAATAAATAGATTAGAAGACATTCGTCGCAGATGTCACTTAAGTGAGAGGGTGAAAATGAGAGTTTTGTTGCACAATAAGGCAACACGAGAGTTATATATATATTGGCGACGGACCTCGTCATTTTGAGCCACGGTCAAGTTACGAAGATGACACCTGAGCGAGCGACTCCCTCTCCTAACTACTCCGCCACAGCCTCGATGGACTTAACATGCATCGGCCCCCTCTACAAGGCGGGTCCTCCATGGCACTAGGGCTCGAACTCATGACTAGCGACATCGTGACCACAACCACGCAAGTTACTCAAAGTAAAATATTCTAAGGCGCATGAGAAAATCCTTCTTTTAATTGATTCTCAACTGTCTTAAGGTGAGAGGAATAATAATCCATCTTCTTTCCTGAAGATTGATTGGAGATGAATCGATTCTTTCAGGCGATCGATTCCTGAAGCGAAATGAATGGATCATTCATCTGGGAAAGCTACTCGGGAAAATATTGTCAAGAAAGTAATCGAAAACCTTCGCTTCATGGACGCGTTTCCCCGGAAATGTCCATTCTTTTCATTAGAATAATTCATTTTGACAGCCGCTCGTGGGAAGCAAAGCGAAAAAAGTTACTTTGTTCCTCGTTTTGAGATCTATTTGCTGAAGTTCGGTGTAGATGTTACCTTTCGAATATTTAATTGAATATGAATCCAGAACTGAAGAGTTCTTTTGTTAGACAAGTATTACTTTTTTATTATTTTTTAATCAGAAATTTTTTCAGAGAATAATGTTTTTCATAAATGTGAAATCAAGTTGAATACTGTTGTTGTTTCTAATGTGACGGGTGTCAGATCGAAGGCCATAAAATTCCCCGTGGCATGGAAGCTAGATTGCGTCTGTCATTAGCCGCAGTGTTCAGCACCATGCAGGTGACAGTACATTTTGGCTCCTTTCCATCCCAATTTTGAAAGAGAACACATTGGGAGGGAAAGTCAGGGGGTTCCCATCTCTTTTCCCTTTCTACTAACTTCTCTAGAGAACCTTCGTCCGGAGGAATATTTAGAATGCCTCCTAGCCGAACAGGCACAATAGGTTTATAACCATCTAAGCTGATGGGTCATCAAAGAGCTCAAATCATCAGAGGAATCAGTGGTATATAATGTTTCAATCAATTCATTTACGATAAATCAGTAAAAGATTAATTTTAAGTTGAATAACATATGGAATGCGTCTTCACTTATTAACGTACGCAAGATCTCTGATCACAACAAAAGAAGTATTCACAAGCAGAGCCTTCTATACTGAGTGGTTTCTACCAATACTCTTTACTGAAACTCTTAAGGATACATTAAGATGATTAAAATTCAAAAATAATTCAAATAAAATTTAATAGATTCAATTCTCTTAAATCGCTTACATTATCAATACTGAAAAATAAAATTAGCAAAAATACATAAAATGAATAATATAAAGAATGAAGTTCCAAGAAAATAGTAAAAATGTTCAAATTTTAGTTTTGTTCCATAGCTGCAGGGTCATCCTGCAGCTATGTTTGAAGAGAACTCAAACATTGGTACTATTCGGTTAACAAAACGCCAATCTCGCCTAATGGACGCTTTTGGCAAAGATGCACAAAATAGGATGAAATAAAAGTAATAACAGTTAGTTAGGGGTTGTTTTTTACTGAATTACTACTAAAAATCACGACGCCAGCTGCGATATTTCGTCTGATGACAGTATGAGGCAATGGATCGCCAGCTTCCGATTAACCGAAAAATATTGAATTTTTTTGCGTGTCTTTATTAAAGAATATGCGTTTTCCACTATTGAGCCTATAAGAGTACATTATGATTAAAGTTACCTATGCTTAAAACATCCATGGGCAACAAAATAAACAGAGCACAACACAGGTTTCCTCATTGAATGTTACGATAGTAGCCAGAGGCGAATTAAGTGGCTGGCGGCCGCCAGGCGCCCTCAGTATCAGTAGCTTGATGGATTCCAGTTATAAATTCAACGTTCAACAAAAAGATCGTGTACCGATATTGCAACCCCGATGATTTCTATGGATTTTACTCGTGTATCTTTAGTGCCCCCTTTCTTCCGTATATCTGCATTGTTGCAATCTGTACAAAATATGCACATGCGTTTTTTTGCACAAATTTTATTTCAAACAAATGAATTTCTATTCAAGTCAAATAAGTTTGTTTTTAGTTCACAGCCGTGATTAGTTACTGTCGAATACACTGGAGAGAAACAAAATTCCAAAACCGAGAAAAAAATTATTGTAGACTAATGAAACTTCGGCAGTACATTTGTCTAACTTATTTAATTGATTTAAGTTTCAAGATTACAGTGAGTATACGCTATACGTAAGCCGTTTCAAATATGAAATGATGGTACATTAAAAGCCGGAGTAGCCAATATAATTTTAAATGCAAGCATACATGAGGTCGTACCAGTGATGTTCCATTCTTGTTCATTCGGAGAAAGATCTGGTAATCTAGCAGGCCAAGGTAACACGTTGACACACTGTAGAGCATGTTGGGTCACAACAGGGTATGAGGGCGCACGTTATTCTGTTGGAAAACACCTTTTGAATGATGTTTAGAATGTACAACAGTTGGCTACAAATAGCAGTTAGGGTGTGTGAATTAACCTCGATTGCGCTCCTGCCGTCAAGGAAATAACTCGCGCCCTACCCTAACTCTAGGATCAGGCCTGAGAGTATAGACCGAAAAGTTGTTTGAAGACGCTGATCCAATCAATATACATCTATCACTGACATCAAGACAGAAACAACTTTGGTCGGAGAACACAACACATTGTCACTCAGCTCTCCAATGATTTCTAGCCTGACATCACTGAAGTCAAATGCGAACTTATAGAATGCTTGATTCACAGTGGCGCAACTAGAACCCCCCTTATGTGCCTAACGCGAAATTTTATTCAAAGACATCTTTCACATCACATTTCATTGCACGAATCCTTCTTGGTGTTAGGATTTTTATTTCCATCATTGTATTTTACTAATGAAACAAAATGAAGTTATGTTATAAAAGAAATGTATAGTTAAGAGTAAACTATTCCAAGCTAGTTAAAGTCAGGTCTTAATAACAAGATACAGATTAATGAAAGCGATGCTGGGAGAAATCGGTGTTACGAATGAGGAAAAAAAGAACAATACTCTCTCTCTCTCTAGAGGCAACTTTCTTTTTAAATCACTTGAACATATATGAAACTTCCCTATTGACCATGATTTGGAATACCATACTCTCCGAAGAATAAATGCTGCTAGCAAATCATTGCAATAAGTTGAGAGTTAATTATTTAAGGGATCTATACTCTACTAAAATTTCTGGAAATTTATACTTAAAATTTCAGAAATGAGCTTGGAAAAATGGAACAAGAAGCAACTGATTTATTAGGGCTCTCGTTTGAAGAGGAAGCTGGACAAGCTCGATAGCAGTAAAAGAGAAAAATTATTTTCAGTGAAAGTAAAAAATTCGGTTATGGATTTTTGAAAGAAGGGAAAATTTCATAGTGAATTCTTCTTATGTCATACGTTATAAGGCAAGAGCAAAACTATCTCAAATAGCTGGATTTATTTGAAACTTTTATAGAGCACTTTATTGTATTTTTTGATGAGTTTCTTTCCTTAAATTAAGAAGAAATCTAAAAAAAACTAAAGGATATTAACAAATACTACATTGAATCAAGGCCTAAAGTTATATAGCAAAATTTTAAGCTATTCAGTAAAGTTTTTTAAAATAAAGTCAAGATTTCTCTGGAGCCATTGAGTCTTAACATAAGTTATACAACTTAGTTTAAGAACTTGAGGTCAGTGAATCTCCACTATTTCAGTTTTACGACTCTTGAGCTCATGAGCCTCACATCTTTTACCGCCAGGGGCCTCCAACTCCCTTAATCCTAACTGCTGAAATGACTGTATTCATTGGCCGCAAATATTGAAACTTTTGCAAACTCGAATTCTAAGGAGTTTTCTCTCGGAATTTCAAAACAATGTACTTCTCTTTCTTTTCCAATAATACTGCACGTTCTTTAATCTTTAATTAGCAAATTGAAATTATTAAGCTTTAAGATGAAATCAGAATTTCCTGCTCTTTCAACGAGCTTTAGTATATTTTTACCCCGAATTTTAAAGTTCAATTTCTCTTACTAAATCCTTTAAAAGCTATACAAATTATATATTTTACATTCATTATGTAGCCAATTCTGTGTTTCTTAAGGTATCCGACTACGTTCGGAGACTTTTTTTTAAGTTTTCAAAAAATCCCTAATATTTTTACATTTTTAGTTTCACTTTTATACACAATAAATAAAAGTACAGTTAGAAATAATATATGTACATAAAAATTTGCAAAAATTAAAATTTTTAAAGAAATTTTAATCAAATTTTGGAATTTTTTCAAACACTCTATTTTTTAAAATATTTTATATTTTTCATAAAATATTGCTGCAATACATTTTTAAAACATATTTCTAGAGAATGACCTACAAGTGTTAAATTACTTCTTTTGAATCAAAAGTTATGGCCAGTCGAGCTTGCGAACTAGGAAATTCAATCAAATTATCGTAACTTTCAGAAAGAAATAGAACTATAAAACAACTAAAAATTGTTCAATTTCTTAGCTCATAGGTCATTCTCTAGATAATACCAATAATAACATTTGTGTAAAATTTCATACAAGTATCTCTAATAGTTTTTTAGATATCATGTTTGAAATATCATGAAATTTACAAAAAAAATGGTTTTGAGAAAAATGCATTTAAACTTTATAAAATCAATTTCAAAACAAAATATGACAAGTATAATACTAAAACTCTCCTGATTTATAATTAACACTCCCACTCTTTGGAAGTTTGTTAATTTTTTTTTCTTTGGGCCTCCTTTTTTTTCTGGATGGTTTTAAAAAAGGCAAAGAATGTTGTTTCGAGTCACCGACTCGAAAGATGTCAACAAATCTCTCATCACGCAGTATATAATTCCCTGCATTTATGCCAAATGCTTTCAAAATACCTAACACATCAATGAAATCTTTTTTAAAAATAATGACGGTAATATATGGGTACCCAAAGAAAATGCTTTTAGCTCGATAAAAGTTTCTTTCAAAATGATTTGCCACAAACAGGCGTTAAATGATACATTTTTATTTGTGTCTTACCGTGGAGGCAATTTTATAATAACTGCTTATCACTCTGCTTTGTGTACACAGGTTTAACAATATTTTAAAGTTTCACAGAAATACATACAATTTTTCTGTTTATTGTTTTCTGGTGTCATTTCCTCGTTGATAGTCACACCAGTTCTCAGCTCAAATCGGGCACGGCCCATATATGGATTTCTCCCTGCTGGAGCAACAGTGAAAAAATACTGCTATTGTAGCACTTAGCATAGCTTTGGCGTGATTGGTGTTAGTGCTAAAACAGTGTAGAATTTTATTAAACATAACATTGATGAGTTTTTCCTTCTCACCGAGATTTATCTCGCCTTTTTTAAAACATTTCTTTTCCGACTACTCAATCTTTCTTAGAAGTATCTTATGCACTCATATGATGACATTGTTGACACCATACACATCTTTAACAGAAAGGTATCCTTGGAATCACCATCACAAAAGAAATACATATTTTTAAGATTTCGTAGTGCAAAAACATACAAAGATTTTGTACGCACTATGTTTGAAGTAAATCCCAGATGATTGCAGGAACACGCATGTATGACTGGACTTATAGAATTCTAAAAAACTTTGAAAACATTTCCAAATCTAGAATTTTCCAGTGTCAATGTATAAAGTTTCTATAGAAACCACATTTAGCGATGAATGTCCATGTGTCTCTGCCGTCAACGGATATTCCACATCCTTCAACTGACATTTTGAAACATTTTATAATGCTTTTCGCTTAAAAAGCAGTGTCGTCCATGACATCTTTAACCGTTGGTGTAGCAGCACAGACAAGACTTTCTTTCACAAAGTCTAAGTACTCCTTTTGTCATACAAGGCCAGTTCAGCTTAGCACATAGCTTTTTCACAGATAAATGTCATCTTTCAATCACTCACCTTCCACAAATAAGTTGCAAATTAAGAACACTTTGCTTTTTTAGCTTTTCAGTAGCTGAAAAAAGGACGATAAAACTTTAATCGGAGCATTTTTGAAGTCACATTAGAAGTCACTCCAAACATGTAATCTTCATGCAAGTACATATTGTTCTCAAAACAATTGGAGAAACACAAACTTGAAAACACACTTCCCAATTTAAATAAAATTCTATTACCTCTTAATGTTCCACTAAAACATTCTTTGTTCTGTGAAAATACCTTTACTTATCCCAGTTTTCGTTCATTACAAGTTTGAGCACTTCAAGTAAAGAACATTACAAGTCAACACTTGCACTGTTTTTGTTAATGTCTCACCAGCATAGTTGCGTTTTCAAGTGGTTAATTTGATTACATTTTTAACCCTTATAAGTAGATAATATCAAAAGCAGAATGTTCAGAAACAATTAACAATTAAAAATTGTACAATTAAAGCAAAAAAAAATCAGGTTTTTGAAGAAATTTGCGAGCAACATTCGAAAGATTCAAATCAAAACAAAAACATATGAGGTCAGAAGAAACAGATGTTGCCAATCGCAAAAGTCCAATTAAAAGATTGAAATTGTTGCCTATCAATAAAATAGTTTTACAAAATGTCAGAAATTGTTTTAAAAATTATAATGGGTTGAAATTGCAAAAATTATGGGTAAAAAGCATGTGAAGCAGTCAACTTCCGGTTTCGATTTCACCGCTGTAATAATATTTTAAACACCTGTAACTAATTATCGCACAGACAAAACAAAGGCAGATTTAGAAAGATAATTGTTTGAATTTTACAAATATCCAATAACAAGAAACTGTGATGTTCGACCGAAAATGACGTTCTCAACGTAGTCGGATACCTTAACACTAGAAAAACTGAAACTTCGTCTGTACATGTATTGGCCTAAGTCAGTCAAATTGGGAAAGAAGGATTAATGTGTAAAGAAATTTGTTTGAAATTAATTTTTATTATTTACAGTCATATAAAAAGTTATTAGTAAATATTAAGAATAAAAAGAAATTTACTTCACTTGGAAAAAATATATATATTCTAAAAAATTCTAAGAAACTGTGCATTATATATGTAATTGTTTTTCTAATTGAAATGACAAAGTAGTCAAAATGATTCCTTGGGCAATCCAGTGTTAAATATGTTCTTTGATACAAATGTATTTTACTTTAAAGATAGAAAAGGAGTTATTAATTCTATGAAAATATGAAGCTGTCTTTTACACCACCTAAGAATATCGATAGGACTCTCTTCTTTCACTGTATTGGGACAAAACTATGAAATGTTATCAATTACAAAGATCTGTTAATGAAATGATAAAAACTCATTGATTATCTGACCTTTATGAAAATTAAATGTTCCTTTCCATATCTTCGATTCTGCGTTGAAAGCCAGCAAACATATCAGCTCTTCAGAAAAACAGAAATGGAAATTTTAAAATGACTTAAAAATTTTTCGAATGGCTTACGAACAAAGACCATTCATTTGTATTCCAGAGATCACATGTAATTCATTTTTCCCTGGCTTCCTCTGAATTTTTCCTAAAAGGATTTTTTTTCTTATTTTAATTTCTTAAAGATGAGTGTAAATTCTTTATCGGTATTACGTAGCAGCTACTGAAAAATAATACTACGTAAAAAAAATTAAAAAAATAAAACTCTTTTTTTTTTAAATCCATTTGCGCTATAAAGCAGAAGAAATGGTCAAATTGAAGATAAAATGGCTTCACTTTTTTGACAAAGAAAAAAATTTACGCTCACGATAAGGGTTTTTGTTAGAGGCATTCGCTGAACAAAAAGAATTCGGGTTCTTTCACTCTTTCTTTCACCTAAGATTGTTCAGCTTCTTTTATTTTTATTTATGCACTCTTAAAAAGGAAACCTTATTTTTAGCGAATGTTTTTTTTTCGCTTGAATTTAATGATTCGTTGAAAATAACACGTCATTAATTACAGTTAAGAAGATGCACAAAAAGAGAAGATTTTTTTCTCTCCCTCTTTTTGGTCAAAAAAGAAACCCCGCTGATAAAAAGATAATTGGAAAATAAATACTTCAATTTAAATTAATCCCTTTTAATTCGAAGGGAATCTTAGTCTTACGCATTTCTGAGTTGAGAGGCAATTTTTTTTATGGAAGAATCTCAAAACAGTTTATTTTTACTTTCTATTACGCCATAAGATCCCTGTTAAGCGATATTCGATGGTCCTAAATGCGAAAACAAATGGTTAAATTCTATGTTCTTGACTCCGCATTCGCTTTCAACCTGTTGAAACATAAATCTGAGGGTAGAAGTGAAAATTGCAAAGTCAAGTGCAGAAAATCGTTCGGCGTCGTAATTTCAATTAAAAGTGTACACTGATTATAAAATCCTATTAAACAAACTCAACCAAGTTTCACAAGCTGCATATCGATATAGACTAGTATATAATTTCGTATATTGAAATACTTTATATGCCAGCTTGGTAGCTGGCCTCATCTGTCTAAGTATGCGGGTTCGACCCCGCCCGAGTCGGTGTATTTTCATGATGCTGAAAATCGACAGCATCCATGTCGAATGATTATGCTGCATGTTAAAGATCTCTTGAATACCTGTTTGGCGTGTGGTTGCTCTCAACAAAATTAAATTCCCTAGTATAGGTTTACGTCGTCAGAGCTCAGGTGTCTCAAGAGGGAAACTGAGAGCCAAAATTACATGCAGCTATTGGTGTACCGCCTGTGCAGCACACAAAAGGGATCACAGGTCCCGGAGAATGCGCTAGGACTGCAATTCATTCCACAACCTCATAGGAAAGAAAGGGGAAAAATGACTTATGTCACTTATTGAGAACAAGAGTTTACAGGGTACATACCTTTACATGTGTATATATATATACACTGGTGTGCAAAAATTAAGGACGAAGTCGAAAAATTAGCATATCAGCTGAACGAAGAGGCAAAGCGGACAGAAAGACCAATCAGGAGATTAAGTAAGGTGATGTACGGTAGCACATGCGCAAATATGCAGGTAGACGTAATGGGGGAGTGTCTGAGTAGTATAAAGCATGTTGTCGGTGTAAGATCAGTATTTCTGGCAAAGAGATTGCACGCCGTATAGCAGTTAAAATCACACCGAGCTGCTGCCTCGGCGAGAAATGGCGAATAATCAATCTGTTAGACGACATCTGGATGCTTTTATCCGAGGTCGAATCATTGGGAAGTTGGAGGAAGGCCGCAGTGTGACAAGTGTGGCTGCAGAGTTCGGAATTGCTCACAGCATCGTTTCACGACTTTGGAGACAATTTCAAACTACAGGAACAGCTATCCGGGGGTACAGTAGTGGTCGTTCACGAGGAACCACACCAGCAGATGACCGGTACATTGTCTTACAGGCCAGAAGAAACAGGCGGCAGACAGCGGGAGAAATCGCTAGACATACGACACAGGCGACTGGACGACCGATATCGCGTTTTACAGTGGCCAGAAGACTGCACGGTGGTGGTCTGTTTGCACGACGTCCTGTACGGTGTGTACCTTTAACGCCTGGCCATCGGAGAAGGCGTTCTTTTTGGTGCCGGGAACACCGGAATTGGAGAGACAATGAATGGGGACGAGTACTCTTTACAGATGAGAGCAGATTCCGTTTGAGTAGCGATTCTCATCGCGTACTCATCTGGAGAGAGCGGGGAAGCCGCAATCATCCCTCGAACATCATTGAAAGGGACAGGTATGGAGGTCGCGGTGTTCTCGTTTGGGGAGGCATCATGCTTGGTAGTCGTACAGACCTTCACATCTTCGACGCAGGTTCAGTCAACGGGACCCGTTATTGTAACGAGATTCTTCTTCCATATGTGCGTCTTTTTAGAGGCGCTATGGGTCTGCAGTTCCTTTTCATGGACGACAATGCACCATGTCATCGCACAGTAGCTGCCGAACAGCTCTTAGAGAGTGAGGATATTGAACGTATGGATTGGCCGGCACGATCTCCGGATCTCAATCCCATCGAGCATGTATGGGATTTTCTAGGCAGACGCTTGGCAGCTCGTACCTTACCACCAGTAACGATTCGGGAGCTTCGATTGGCGGTGCAAGACGAATGGGCAGCAATGCCTCAACAACTCATTGACACCCTCATTCTCAGCATAGGCTGACGCTGTGAAACCTGCCTAGCAGTCAGGGGAGATCATATCCCCTACTAAAGACCGGATGTTTCTTGCTGGACACCCATCGCAGGGATGTTTCGGCCTTCAGTCGCATTGCGCTCCATGCTACTTTTTCAATCAAGCTTCTTTTTATCCCTCTGATTTCTCTTTTAGTAAGTGTTGCTTACATTACACATGTCCTTACGTTTTGGGGATCTTACGGTATTAAATGTGTTGATTTGGAAAGCTTTTGTACAAAGTTATATTGAAAAAAACCCTCTCGTCCTTAATTTTTGCACACCAGTGTACATATATATATATCAGTAAAAAAAGTTGTCTTATTAATAAGGATAATCATATTTTTAGATATATGAATAAATTAATTGTTTTTTGTAAAAATATATTTCTAAGTTTGACTTTTAAACTAATTACCTGAACTTTATTAATTATTAGGAACATTAAATTTATTACTTATTGTTTAGATCCTGACTATCTATTATAATTATTTTATCTATTATAATTATCGATTATAATTATTTTACATTAAATTTATTACTTATTAACTTTAACATTAAATTTATTACTTATTGTTTAGATCCTGACTATCTGATTAATTTTTTTTCTTAAAAAACTTTCCTTTTTTCCTTTTGTTTTTTAAGTTCTCTATAATCTTTTTTTACTTTTCCTAGATGACATCATCAGTTCTTTTATTTGATTATTTTAAATTAAATTTATTTTTTATTAACTTGTAACATTAAATTTATAACTTATTGTTTAGATTCTGGTTATCTGATTAATTTTTTATAGGTACATATGAAGTAAGTTCAGTCTTATTGATTTGACAAAAAAATTTCCTTTTTCCTTTTGTTTTTTAAGTTCTCTATAATCTTTTTTTTTTACTTTTCCTAGATGACATCATCAGTTATTTTATTTTATTATTTTAAACATAAGAGTAAGCCTCTCTTATTTTTTAATTATACAAAAAAAAAATTTCTTATATTTAATTTTTTTTAGAAAAATTTCATACGGTTTTCATGTTTTCGGTGTTAAATTTAGATTGTGCTTTTTAAAGTATTTTGTAAAATTGCTCCTGTTTTTGAAATTTTTATTGGCTCTGGCTGAAGTATTTACGTAATATTTTGTACATTCTAGATTTTATTTATTATAATTTTTCTATTTTTTTTTTCTGTGGAGTTTTGATTTTTATTTCTTTTTTTACAGTATGAAGATTAATCTAATCTTAGAATCTGATTATAATGATCGCACACTATTTGACGACCCATTGATATGGGCAAATATGGGGGAGACTTAAAACTCTGTTTAATCCTGAAATATCAGTTCCTTAGATTAAGAGTTTCCTAAACATTTGATTTATATTATCCTTCTATTATCTTAGCATTTATTATTTAGTTTTAAATTATATGTACAAAACAGCTTACTGTTATATTAATTATTATACAATGCATTTATAATATGTATGCATAAAATGTTCAGAGTTCACTTAACTTTCTTTCTTTCTTTTTTTCAATTCCTACAATTAGTTCGCACTTTCTCTCTATATATTTATTTATAAATCTTATTCAAATTATGAGTCATTATTTAAATACTTTTTATTCATCCACTCAAGTTCAAATACATTTTTTTAAACTTGCAGTGGATGTCATTTGGTGTTAATACAGTTTCATTTAATATTAATTATTTAATTACAGTTTTAGAGATATATTTCAATCGAATTTTTTCCTCTAGATGGCAGCCCTATTGGATAAAACAGCTTTTGTTAAATTTGTGATAAAGCTTTAACTTAACCTGAATAAATTCACATGCTGGTTAGACATCAGGATGCCTTTTACAATGACTTTAAGATAAATTCTTTCCTATTACATTGAACTTTTATTAAAAAATGTTATTACAAATTTAATATGGTTAAAAAGTTTTTAATGTTAATTTAAAAGGTATTTTGCCATTTAACATTATGATTCTGTCACATGTACATACATATTTAAATTAATTGTAATTTTTTTATAAAAGTACTTAAAATAAAGTTTTACTTTGTTGACCTAAGTAGAAATTGACTAAAAAATTTTTTTTATAACTTGTTTTTTTAGTCTAAACTCTTAAGGACATAGTGTTAATAGATAACTATAACCATGCGTATGACCTTTACCCAGAATGATGTCATTCAATGAGATTCTAACATTCAATCAAGAAGCAATAGTCCTTGCATTGCTTCAAAAGGGCCGTTAATAAACACTCACACATTCAACCAATGAGAAAATCGTAGAATGTTTCTTTTGGATACGGGACTCAGAGAGTTGAGAATAATTCTATCTGGCGTGACTCGGCCCTTCTTATCTGTTTTTGTTCGTGTTTTGATGATCAGGCTTCGATATGTGTTTGCAATAAAAACATTAACTAAAAAGGGTTTTTATTTATTATTTTGTCTATGACTGCAACAAAAAAATACTATTTGAATCCTAAATAAGAATTCTTCTTTATATAATATAAAGTCACCTAAATTACAGACAAAATAAATGAATATAGAAGCCCCTCTAATATTACTCATGTCGGGGTACCTTCTCTTTTATTTTGCCATTACCGGAGAGGAATATAAAAATTTGAATAGAAAAATGTACAGTACTTATATATATATATTATAATAAAATAAAAGTGAAGAAGTACTAGAACCTACAGTGCTAAAGAAGTAAGAAATTGGAATTCAGCAGACATAACAAATGTAGATACAAAAAGTCATTGGACTAAACTGACACCTATTATGATTTCTAAAGCTGTCGCTGAATTAGGCCATAGAATTAGGGTTAAGCAATGTTTTGTGGATCCAAAATTCCCCGTACAGCAGAAATTTTTGACATAATAGAAAAAAAAAAGTTAAGTCTAATACAAGACGTTGTTTTAAGACCTAATAAAATCGTAAAAAGGAATTGAGAAAAGAGAACAATAATGAATCTCTCAAGGAGAATAATAATAATAAAAATTATATATAGAAAATATTAGGAAAAACTTATTTGTAAAACAAAAATCCTGAACTCAAAAATACAACCTACTGCGATGAGATCCTAAGTGACATGGCGTACAAGATTGAAGCACCAACATATGAAGGAAAAAACCGTGGTAGCAACTGGATAGTTATTTTGCAATTAAATTAACCACAAAGAAAATAATTAAACAAAACATAAGAAGTTTTGAATAAGGAAAAGAACGAAGTTCAGAATAGATAGTATCAAATAGAAATAGATTAAAGTCAATTTACTTGGATGATTATATACTAGAAAGTTATATTGCAATTAAAATAAGCGCATAAAATATTTTAAAAAATATTTTTAAAAATAAAAAAAAGAGAGTGAATAAATATTAAATAAAATATTGAACTAAGATATATATATATATATATATGTGTATGTATATATACATATATATGTATATATATTTGTATATATATATGTATATATATATATGTATATATATATTTATATATATATTTATATATGTATATATATATATGTATATATATTTATATATATATATATTTATATATGTATATATATATATGTATATATATATATGTATATATATGTATATATATATATTTATATGTATATATGTATATATATGCATGTATATATATGTTATATATATATATATTTATATATGTATGTATATATATATGTATATATGTATATATATATATATGTATACATATATGAGACCCTAATTCGCTGGCCTAATTCAGCGACAGCTTTAGAAATGATAATGAGAGTCCAATGACTTTTTGTGTCTCCATTTGTTGCGTCTGCTGAATTCCAATTTCTTCCTTCTTTAGCACTGTAGGTTCTAGTACTTCTTCACTTTTTTATTTTATAATACTATATATATATATAAACTAACATAAAGTAAAATTTATTACAAAGAATTCAAGAACCAACAAAATACTTCGATTTAACCTAAAGTGTAAGCATCGTAGATGGAACTCCTAACGTCACATGTACCGTAGATGAATGTTTATGTTTTAAATGACTTTAAATTGCACAGCAACGTGTTACATGTAAAAGATAAGATAAATGAACATAGGTTCTTAAAACATTTTTAGGGAAAAAAATTTGTTAATATTTCAATATTGTTGTAATTTATTAATATTTCAATATTCATATTAATCTATCAAAATTTTAATAGCTGATATAAAATTTAATATAATTATCCGAACAATATAAATGATCAATATAAAACATGTATGATAAATAATTACTACCTCTTGTGTTTTCGCAAAAAGGATGGCCTTCACAAAAGATGAAGAATAATTTTTTGTTAAAGTTCTACAGTTTTAGCATATATTTGTCCATAAGAGACAATTCTCTAAAATAGGGGTGTCCAACACGAGGCCCGCCAGTACGTAAGTTGCGGCCCGCCGACTCTTTTTAAAATAATTTAAAAATCAGATTTGGAAAGTTTTTACATTTTGAAATTTATTTGAGAAGAAGTTTATATATATATGTATATATATATATATATATATATATATATATATATATATATATATATATATATATATATATATATATATATATATATATATATATATATATACAGTGGGCCACAAAAGTGTTCGTACATAATGTTTTCGACTAATAAATGTAATGTATTGTAATTGAATTTTTTATTATATCTGCAACTTGTTCTTAATGGAATAACATAATTAATTTTTTAAAAAAAGTATAACTATTTTTTTAAAAATTAATTATTAAAAAGCTACTATAAAATTCAGCCACAAAAGTCTTCGTTCACTTAACAAAAATCTCAACTTAGCTTTAAATATTGTATTTCTTTCTTAATTTAGTACTTAGTAGAATATCTCTTAGTGTCCACAGAAATTGCAAGTGTTTGAACACTTTTGTGGCCCATTATATATATATATATATATATATATATATATATATATATATATATACTAGCTGGTATACACCCGTTCTTCGCACGGGTGAACTGAAAAATTAAACAACACAGATTGAAGGATAAAGAAGTTTTTAATGATTTAATTTTACGTGAATTTTAAATTAAACAAAAAAAGCTTTTTGCATATCTCAGCTGAAAAAAAAAGAATGAAAAAAACACCTTTGTTAAATTTTGTCTGTAGATCTAATAGCTGATGAAAGGGATTTTTTTTTATTTATAACTCTCCGTAACACTCTTGAGGGTCGATTTTTGAAAATACCTACCTAAGCAGATCTCTGCTCATCAAAAGTAACACATTGTTAAAAGTTTTGTATAATGAACGCTTAAAGTAGTATAAATAATCCGTATCTGAAAGTATAATACATTAATATTACTTTCTGTTGTATTTATTTTATGTTAAAATTGTAATATTCGCAAGCAACGCCGTTTCTTAAAATATAATGGCGATTCACTGAAAAACATAGTGAAATGTTAACGATAGAGTCAAGTTGTCAAATGCCTAGCTACTTTCATAGCTCGAGCTTTATTAAAGCTTTGTATGACCCGCCGTGTAGGGGTGCGATGCACGTTAATACTTTATCCAACCCCATTATGATTTACTGCAGTTTTTTGCGTACAATATTTTTTTTGGATCACTACATTTAAAATTAAGGGATATACATAAACAAAATACTCCACTTTGGAAAATTTAATCCGTTAGAGCTAATAAATTAATTAAAGATATTCCACTGTAAAATTAATTATATGCACCGTTCTCTTAAAATAAGTAGTCAAATCATTTTCTAAGGGCTTCATTAACATACAAAAACATAAGACACTTAAATTTTGACATAAACTATTTTTTCGGGACAAAAATAATAATCTTTGCAATCCGCTGAAAACGCTGTCAGCTGAGAACGCAATATCTGCTACAAAACTATTCGCCTTCGCCGCTAAAATACTCATCATAGAACCCGTGCTGCCATATATCTTGGAAGAGTGGATTTCAAAGAATATTAAAGCTAAGTATTTTTAAAATATTCCTTCTAAGTTGGTGTGGTGTGGTAGTTAGGAGAAGGGGGTGCCAGCTCAGGTGTCGTCCACGTCACTTGACCATGGTTCAAAATTACGTGATCCAATGCCAAAAGACCTCGTGTAGATGAACAGTGCGACGTTAATATTCACTCACTCCAAAAAATACAGTACAGTAGTTATAATTATTTTTGTACTTAAAAATGCAATATCTGTCTATTCAATTAAAATTATAGCGTTATAATCAACTACTAACCACAAACAAATTTTGAAAATTTGTCCAAATGAAGCAGTGTGAAAGTGAAAGTTTATTTACTTTAAGCACCAGAACTGATAAAAGCATTTATTTTGAAGAAAGATCAATTTCCTACTACCAAATGAGCATAATAAAATCATAAAAAACAACTTTAAAATAAAGAGAGATTTATAACAACCTCTCCCTTCAAAACTTAGTGTTATTCTGAAATAAAAGAAATAGGCATTATGCTGATCACTGGAATTAACTAGAAGCGAGTGTCTTGCGTAGCCAAAATAAAAAGGGGTTTTTCCCAAACAAAAGATAGATATATGCTGTGGTGGGCTTTTTTGCAGCGCACGCTAGAATTGCTTGCAGATGGTAGAATTTTTTCCTACTTACTTAACAAATATCGTTTTATTTTGAACACTTCATACAATATCTTTATAAATTATAGCCTATGCTATTAATTATAGCCTATGGGTTATTCTGATGTATAAGCTATATTACTGTAAAGTTTCATTAAAATCCAATCCGTTGTTTTTGCGTGAAAGACCCCCAAACATCCTCACAAACTTTTGCATTTATAATATATATTAGATATATATATATGTGCATCTACGATGTATTTGCCTGTTATCTCTTCTTGTTTTAAAATAAATTCTTTTTGGTAATAGAAATATCCTTTAAATTAAAATAGATTTATATTTTATATCAAACAGCTACAGCTGATTTTACTATAGTAAATTACCTTTTAAATAAATTTCAAATTGCATTATGTGCATATCCTTTACTATGGATGGTACATGATTCTCTGTGTGTGCGACTTTCGTTTCTCTTCCTCCTTTTCTGTTTGGAGTGCCCAAAACGCAAGAGGCAGTCAGAGATATTTTTTAAAGTTTAAAAAAAATATTCAGGATGGTTAAGATAAAGTATAATGTATATTAATCGTTTGCGAATGACGGGACTATCAAATTTCAACAATGAGTAACGAAAGATTAATTCAATAGGAACATCGTAATTTTCAAGAAAATGGCAATTGTAATATTTCAGAAATTATTTGATCATTGCAATATTATATTATCTATGTCTGTATACATGAAAAATAATGAAAACAATAATAATAATTCATTCTGTTTTAAATTTTCACTGCAATAAATATTTTTTTGTTTCCAAATTTGATATAAAGGTACATATTTTTATGTGCGGCCCGAGAGGTTATAATGTTTTTCCGAAGTGGCCCGCAAGGTCATTTGAGTTGGACACCCCTGCCCTAAACTATCTGGAATTTATTGGATTGGCAAGAAAGTAATTTCGGTTTTTTTAGTAAGAAGTTTTTCTGCACAAAAAAAATAATTTCAACCTGTCAAATAGTTTCCCTAAGTGGCTGTATCTCCAACAAGTTGTCTTTCTCTCGTGGGTTTAAACAAAATACACCGTTAGTGTAATCGGCTTGAAATTTTTAAAGTCAAGGAATTAAAGCTTCAAGTTTAAAGTCATGAAGCATGCCAATGAATTAGTGAGTTATTGAGTTTTATAATGGCTTTCGTGATCAATCCAATGTCTTTTCAAAACAAACAAACCACAAAATGCCCCCTCCATCAGCCCCGCGTTCAGCCCTTATTACACAAAGTCTTAGTGTACAATTTTTACAGTAGCACATATTTAATTTACATATTACTAATTAAAGGTAAATTAACGAAATACGTATGTAATATATTGCAAGGTACAAACATACAAAACTGAAAATTATACGAATAAACCTAAGGGTAAGAAGTGAAAAAAGAATACACATTATTCGAGCGAATGCAACACAAGTAATAAAAATATTTAATACAAATACACCGTACAAAAAAAAAGACAGGAACCATTGAAGGAGGGGGAACGCTTGTAACCACATGAGAGTAGCGATCCAATGCCATCTAAGGAATTTGATCCCGGATTGTAGAGGCAATTCTAATACATGATTTTAGTTTAGAGTGAATGGAAGGATTTCTAATGATAGACTGGAACCAAGTGTTCTCAGCTTTTTGAGATACTGAATGAAATTTCTTAGAAAGAGGAGATGAGAACACATCATGATCAGCGTCCGCAACAGAGCCACAACTTTTAATTTGGAGCGATGCCAATAAGAAACCAATGGGTTAGTTAAGAATTGCGTCACGTAGCTGCAATGGGAGATGTATATCTAAATTGGTTTTGGGTAAGAAAGATGAGGACTTATTGACGACATACCTCAAAATATTAAACCATCGTCGAGCGACGAGGACGGCATCTGAGCTGGCACAGCCCTCACTCCTAGCTTCCACATAACACCAACGAACGAGAAGACGTTTGAGCCTCGATATGAGCCTTGTTTCATCGGTTCCCTCTACATGGCCGATCTTCTGCGGCATTCCATAGTCATAACTTTTGTAATATTAAAAATAAACCGTGGAATTAATGAGGAAAAAATTTTAATATAAAAGTATACTCACACAAATTATTTTATTTCAGTGAACTGTTCCTTCGATCGACAAACTTGTGAGAAAATTATTCATAAAGTGAGCATTCGCTGCACAGGTGTGTTAAAGTTTAAGTTACATTAAACATATTTAAGGTAGAAGAGTATTCTTTTTACAAAATGTAAATATAGTTATATCCTGGAGACATAGATTGATGGTTTTTTATTGTTACTTTGTGAGAGTCGAATTAACATACCACTTACCACTTACATTTGCCTCTCGGAACATGGTGTTGGCTCTGGGCCAAAGCACCCCCGGTAGCTTGAAGAACATCCCGTGCAGTGAATTAACCGCTTCATAATAAATAACCTTACATCATCCCCAACATCTGTTTAGGAATGTTAAAACAGTAGAAAAACGGTGGAGGGAAGCCATTTATCTGGAAGTTAGATTCCGTAACACTGTTTCAGAACAGCTATTTTATCTCGACTTATCCTTTTTTTCCCCTCTTCCAATACATTTCTTCCTTTTGCTATTTATTCACCATAAATTATTTTTTAAGAATCTAAATATTTTCAACCCGAGTGGTTTCAGAATCGCTTATTTTATTGCACTTTCAGAACTTTGCACGGCACATTCAGAGCTTGATAAACGTTCTTTCTCTGCGGGTGCGATTTCAACTGAGCTTTGAGAAAGACGAGTCAGTGTTTTGGATGCAGGAGACGGCAAATTTAGAAACTGTTTATTTTGTGGTGAATGCGAAACATGTTAAGCAATTAGATAATAAGTCACGTAAATTGTTGATATTGTAATATTTATTTGGAAAAAGTGATATGAAAGATATTTTTTCGATTAGAAATTAAGCTCTGAAATAACTTGGAATAAGAATGAAACGTAAAAGGAATTTTAAAGACAAAAAATTAAAAAAGGGACAAAATTGTTTGGAGCGTCATTTTTTCTACGACGTACAGAATCAGAAAGATTTGAAAGATGACGCGATACAAATAACAGCCTCCTGTCGTTTGAATTGATTTTCTATGGGTTTTCATTTTCTTGTTCGCTCACAATTTAAAACAAAGCGTTACTCTCAGAGGAAGGAAGTGTCGAGATATTTTGAAAGTGTGTTAAGGTATCTCTTACTTTAAAAATGAAATTTTCATCGCGCACGTAAGTGCAACTAATGTTTTCAGTATTTGGAATATTACTTTCTACTCAATGTAATCAATTCAAACATCGTGTTGAAAACTCTTCCAAGAAACTCTATTCTTGGGACAGCAGACAACGCGCTGTGCGTCGGTCTCAAACCAAAGAAAATCCCTTTTTCTTAACAACAAGACTAGAGCTTCGTGCTTCTCAAAACAAGAGACTCTCTACTGCCCTGACGGTCTTGTTCGAATGTCTCAATCACCTTCTCCCTAATAAACAGTAACCCACCTCTGAAAACGAGCAGAATACCGCCAACATTTCATAATCTAGCCAGTACTATAGTATTTTAGCTCATTCATCTATGTAAGAAAAGATTTCATGTTAAAACTCGATTTGTTTAAAACCAAAAAAAAAACTGGGGCACAGTCAAATCCGTAGAGTAAAATAGACTATTTTATGAGCTAACATTAAAATAAAAGTACCCCCCTCGAGTATTTTAGGCCAGAACAGGACTATTATATGTTGACATTTATGCAAGATATAAGGAATACACATCTGTCACCCACACTGCGGGAATCCATGAGTAATGAAACTCATCCTTACCATTTAGACAAACAGATAGAACAGTCTTGTCCATGAATTCCTGACTCGTCTCTTGATTGGACAAGAAAATGAAAATACAATACTTGTAGCTTAGATGAGGCACTTTTCTTTTTCAATCAAATGAGGCATTTTCCTATGTAATAATTGGAGTGGTATTTCATTTGCATTTGGGAATAAAATGCAATTGGTATTTAAATACTACTCTGCGTTGCATTTAACTTTTAACTATAGGGTATAAATATGAATAGTTTTGTCATCTAGTCGCTTATTTTTATTAGGATATATTTTACAGGGAAAAAATAAAAACTCTGTTTATACAATTTTTATTGAGTATTTTACCACTCTGTCGATAAGCAGTAAAAATGTTTTTTTGAAAGTCCAAATAGGTAAACCATTTCGGACTTTAAAGTATGTTACTAATAAATGGTTTCATAAGAATTGCAAATGAAGATAAGCAGTTTCCTATCCTTAAAATTCAGTAATTTTTGCCTTGGCTCTTGTTGACAAGAAATAAACAAATTCCTCAGAAAAAGGAAATGTGGAAAAAACAACCTGTCAAAGAACTGTTAGTCCTATGAGTGTAGTATTGAGAGAAATGGAATATATATCCAATAGGGATGAGTGAAAAGCAAAAAAGTGTTCTACGCAGATTTATTTGAGTGTAAAAAAGCAGGATATAAAACGTACAGCACAACGTAAAGAATCAGATTTGGACAAAATTCTGAGCCTCCCTCTTTGCTCCTCCCCGCATCTCTTTCAGAGAAGTAAGCAAGAAGCTTAGAAATTTGAATATGCCGTGTTAATTAAATAAATAACTTTTTACTCTTTTGTTACGGAGCTGCTCAATTCGAACCTGGTTAAATTTAATTAATTTAAGACATGATCGTTTGGCTTACAAGTCACGCGTCAAACATAGGGTGGAAAAAAAATTCACATTTGATGGCCAGTTTAAAAATATTTGTAGCTAAATAAAGCTACTCGAGTTGAAGTAAAACCTGTTTTAATAGGTACTATTCAGAAATTCTTTTTTAAAAGAATTACTTTATAGATATTTTATTTTTTATTCTTACTGTAAAATGTATTCACAGCTCCTCTTTCTCCCCCAATAATCATTCTTATAATTGTCAAACGAGCAGTAATGACCTCATAATTAATTGCACGAGTAATGGTACAAACACGAAATATTTCATCCAAATAATAGACAATTGCTTCTTCTACAAACTATGTATACATGCTTGCACGAACTGATAGGGTTATAGTTAATAATTACATATTTGCCTAACATATCTGTAACAATATATGGAGATGAAAAGTATTTCTATGCAGTAGGATGAAATTATTAGTGGCTTGGGCAGCGGTAGCCTTGGGGTGGCCGGCGTGGTTCCATTCCTGATGCCACTCCTCTATCGAGGCTCAAACTCCGCAAGCTGGCGGGGTGGAAAAGTCAACCTTTTTTTCTGCTGGGCCACATCCATCTGTCAGATGTTTCCCGTGGGCCGCATGCAGAGGTCAGTCATTTCATTCGGGCCGCAGAAGGAGGAGAAATGCTTTCTGACCATTGGACATTTAAGATATGAAAAGTTGATCAAAATATTATAACTCGTGTTTTTTTTTTTGACAATCATTTTTTAATATATTTTTATTTTTGTCACTAACACTAAATTAGAAGCACTTAAGATACACTCCTTCACAATTTCTGCATCAGTAAACGGTTTCATATGATTACCAATACTATAACACACTTCATAAGATGTCTTTGTTGCCTCAATGATATTACACTGACAAAACACGTCGTTGCTTTTGAAAAGATTATTCACAAGAAAGCTTATTCATAACCTCTTAAAAGAGATCTTCGAGGAAAAGTGTCATTCAATGATTCCTGTTGATTGGTATTTTTTAAATACAACGCTTTCGTGACAAATCAAACAATTATGGATCCGTGTTTGTTTTTCACTACAAAATAGTCAACCTCCAAAGCGAATCGTCTTAAAATTTCTTTGAATATAATTCGCTTGCAAGTTATAAAATATAGTTAAAAATTAGTTCCACCCATAAAAAAGTCGCTACTTCACTGTTGTCTGTTATCACTAGCCGTAAACATTCCAAATAGAAAAAGAATATTATTTCGTACCTTCACGACATCTACCGCAAAAAGCAAAATTGATATATTGGATTTCTTGACGAAGAATTTTAACCCAATGTTCTGAAATAAATAAATTTCTGAGAGCAATGGGCCATGACCGGGCCCCATGAAAAGAATCGCAGTGCCACAGATGGAGTATCGCTGGTTTAGGGAGAAAGGTGTAAACTCGGGAGTCGTCTTTTGACCGCGGCCCGAAATTGCTTTAAAGTGCGACGAAGCAGAGATATTCGACTTCCCCTTGTGCCAAAATATTGACCACGCGAGGGCGCTGGTGTGCGCACATCTGTATTAAAATTGTAAAGATCTTTAGTGTGTGTGTGTGTAACTTGTATCGTAGAATGTAAGCCGCATCGCGGCAATTCGTATCTAATTAAACATTACTATACCTAAATTATCTCATGAAACTACTTATTGTGGACTGACTAACTAATTCGCCCAGATACACACTCCTTTCGTTTCGAAATAATTATGGACATTGCTTCGTTTATAATTCGCTACATGGTGCATCGGCCGGGAAGGTCATTCACTGCGTGATGGGGGGTGAGAACTTTCGTTTTGTCTAACTTTGAATTCGGTATTTGTCTAGTTAAGCTTATTTCTCATCATTTTGATTTTGGTTTATTCGTAACTGTCGGTATTTGGAAGGTTGCTCTGGTATAGTTTTGTTTATTTGTGTGCATATTGTTAAGCTGAATTTTGTTTGAAAGTGTTGAAAGTTGTACTAAGTTGCATTTAGAATTGGTGTTGATATTTGTATATTTGTTTGCAATTATAGTGTTTTGGTTTAAAATGAATGTAGCAAATAAGGCTATATTAGAAAGAACGAAAAAGAATCGATCTGTTTCGAGATCCCTCGTGACAAAACAAATTAATAAATTAGAATCCGAAATAAGCAATACAGCTGATAAAACAACAGTACATGAGATATATATGCAATTAATTTCTAAATTTGAAGAGCTGAGTACACTCGATAAGGAAATTGAGAATTTAATAGATGTTGAGAGTCTAGAAGAAGAAATCGTAACTCGCGAAGAATATCGAGATAAATTTATAATTTGGAAAATCCGTGCTGAACGTTATGTAGAATCAGTTTCGAACACTGCTATTCAAAATTCGGTGGAAAATCAACCATAAAACATAACACTTCCTTTAAATAGTACAGTTAGTTCTATTTTAACAAATCAACCGTGTTTACCTAAACTCACATTAGAATCTTTTTCGGGCAAGGATATCAGTAGTTTTCCCAGTTTTTGGGCTAGATTTAAATCCGCAGTACATGAAAATTCGAGTTTAAATTATGTGGACAAATTTTCCTATTTGAAATCGGTTGTCACATCTGATGCAGAATTGGCTATACGAGGCTTAACTCTAACATCGGAAAATTATGCAAAGGCAATGAAAATTTTAGAAAATCGGTTCGGACATAAAGAACTTATTGTTGACCTTTATATGAATCGCTTGTTAAATCTGACCCCTGTCCGTAAATCGTTTGATGTTATTGCGTTAAGAAATTTATATGATCAGTTAGAAATTAATATAAGGGGACTTGAATCTCTTGAAATCTCTCCCGATTCCTATAGTTGTCTCTTGTTTCCGATAATTATGAAAGCTATTCCCCCTGATTTAGCACATTAGAATATAATAAAAAACATAATGAAACACAATCACAAATCACTGATTTAATTGCATATTTGCGAAGCGAAGTAGAAAGTCGCGAACGCACAGAATTTTTAGTAAAACCGCATGACCTAGAATTGAAAAATAATAATTCCTATTCCAATACTAAGTATTTCGAAAGAACGTCACATAGCTATCCACAGTCAAATCGAAGGGTTCAAGGTCATTCTCGATTCCACCCATCTCATAAATCGTTTTCCTCAGCAAACGAATTGCTGACGGGTGCATTTTCGAATTGCTTATTTTGTTCCCAGAATACTCATACGTCTGATTTGTGTGAGAATTTATGCGTTCAGAAAAAAAGAGCTAAATTAATTCAAGAAGGGAGATGTTTCATTTGTTGCAACACTGGTTGTTATGTTAAAAGGTGCAAGAAAGAGGTTTGTTCGTATTGTAAAGGTCGACATGCGCGTGCTATTTGTTTTAAGTTAGAAAAATCTAAGCAAAATTCGCATTTGGATTTGGAGGAAAAGAATGTTGACGTTAAAACTACGTCTTCAAATTCTGTTTTTCATAACAGAGGTGGAGTTATATTGCAATGTGTGAAAGCCGAAATTATAGGTCGTTCTTCATCGGATAAGATATTTTGCCTTTTTGATAATGGAAGTGAGAACTCGTTTATCAAAAAAAATGTGTCTCGGAGGCTGGGGTTGAAAATATTGGGTTCGGAAAGGCTAAATATTTTTTCGTTCGGTTGTAAAACTCCTAAAAAACAAACTTGTAACAAGGTCGAGGTTAGACTAAGGAATGTATTGAGCGGAGAAGAGACTGTGATTGAGGCATTGGAAATTGAGGAAATTTCAAAGGCCACACTTAGCCTACCTAATCCAGATGCGTGGGCAGAAATGGAGTCGAATGGGTTTAGGCTAACATTCAGTTGTAATGAATCTTCTGAGAATTGTGAAATTTCATTGTTAATAGGTTCCGATTTTTATTGGTCTTTAACACATCGGATAAAAAGATTAGATTCATCATTGGTTGCAGTCGAGACTAGGCTAGGATGGTCTCTTCAGGGAAAGTGTGATGATCGGAGTGATTGTACTTTGGTACATTTGGTTCACAGTGAAGAGGAATCAATTTCGACTGAGGTAAGGAGATTTTGGGAGATAGAAAGTTTAGGAATACTTGACAAGGGTTCGGTGACTTTAGGTAATGGGGATGAAGATATACTTAGTGAGTTTGATAAATCAGTTAATTTCGCAGATGGTCGATATCGTGTAAATTTGCCACGGAAACCAGGTATGAGAGAGGCTTTACAAAATAATAAAACTGTCGCACGTAAGCGTTTTGAGGGGTTGGTTCGTAGGTTTAAATGTGATCACGAGTTGTTCTGCGAGTATAAGGATGTAATTGATGACTATGTTAGGGAAGGTATTGTTGAGCGTACTTCTTGTGATTCTTTATTGGATAGTCAGGGATTTTACCTACCCCATCATGCAGTGATACGTAGCGACAAAAGCACAAGTCGTATTCGAATAGTATTTGATGGTTCTGCACACGAAAATGGACAGTCATCGTTAAACCAAAGTTTATATACGAGACCAAATTTGCATCCCAACATTTTAGAACTGCTTTTATGTTTTCCAAAAAGTCCTGTAGCATTTACAGCTGATGTTAAATCGACTTTTCTTCAAATTGAATTAGATTTCCGTGATTGAGATTTTACACGTTTCTTCTGGACTGATAATTTGAATAACGAGCCATACGTTTTGAATTTCACGAGGGTTCTTTTTGGACTTCGACCTAGTCCATACCTTCTCGCAGCAACTTTAAAACATCATTTTAAGAAGTACAGAGAGCAATATCCTCATACATTTGAGTTGCTAAATAGTTCCATTTATGTTGATGACCTCATTTGTGGTCAGAATGATGTTCCGGACGCTCTACGTACTACCTTGGAGTGCTTGCAAATATTCAGTGACACAGGCATGTTATTGCGCAAATGGCGAAGTAATTCGAAACAACTTAATTGGTTATGGCAGCAAGAAGGTGTCAAAACGGAACCCTCTGAAACTAGTGCTATTGATCTTAGACCTCCAACTAAGGTTTTAGGAGACTTGCTTGGGATCCAGAAAATGATTTAATTTATTTCGATCCAAAGGATCTATTGAAGTTTATGTCACGTAGAGGAGAATCTAAAAGATTTATTCTGAGTGTGGTTGGTCGCATCTTCGACCCCATTGGAATTCTTGGCCCATTCGTTATCAAATTGAAATGTCTACTTCAGGAACTTTGAACTCTAGGAGTAGAATGGGACTCTGAACTTCCCCCAAAGCTACGACACAAGTGGCAATAGTGGAGTAGCGAAGCTGAGGGCTTGACTGAGATAAAGATACCACGGTTCTATTTAGGTAACATAGATCAAGAAATATCAAAGTGTGAAATACATTGTTTTTCAGACGCGAGTAAATCAGCTTACGGAACAATATTATACTTGCGATTTGTTACTTGTAATAACGAAATCGAAACTAGTTTCATTTGTTCAAAAAGTCGTGTGGCACCTTTGAAATCATTGACGCTTCTTCGTCTTGAACTGACAGCAGCCTTATTGTCAGCTAGGTTGGCCAAACAGGTGTCATCTTGTCTCAAATTTGATGCTAATATATATATATTATTGGACCGATTCTCTCATTTCGTACTACTGGATACGCGGCGATTCTTCAGCGTTCAAACCATACATTAAAAATCGTGTTCAAGAGATACAATTGCTCTCTGATCCGATGCAGTGGGGACACTGTCCAGGAAAGGACAACCCTGCTGATCTCCTTTCGCGTGGTACATCTGCCGTCAAGTTAGCACAGAATGAGCTGTGGTGGCATGGCCCACCTTGGCTTAAACTAACACCCGATCATTGGCCAAATCGTCACCGAGATATTTTAGATTCAGAGCTCTGCTCGGAAGAATTAGAACATCGTTCTAGTGTGCATGTGGCAGTTACTCAACAGAGGGAAGCTCTTGTTGACATAAATCGATTCAGCAGCCTTAAGAAACTTTTGAAAACGACTGCTTGGGTTTTCCGATTCGTGAACAATGCTAGAAACATTTGCAAATCGATGGACTTCTACATTACTGCAGATGAAATACAAAATGCTGAATATTTTTGGCTTAAATGTGTTCAATCCGAATTTTATTCAGCTGAGATATTAGCCTTAAAACAAAACGAACAACTTCGATCTAGCTCTGAAATAAAGAGTTTAGTGCCGTATTTGGATGAAAATAATTTATTACGACTTACTGGACGGTTGCTTGAAGCAGACTTATGCTTTGGTGAAAAGTATCCTGTTATTATTCCTTCACGCTCTAAATTTACAGAATTACTTGTTATTAGGGAACATGAACGAATTGGTCATTGTGGCGTATCTGCAACTTTGACTCAACTTCGGAAAAAATATTGGATACCTAAGGGTCGTCAGTAAGTGAAAACAATGATTCGAATCTGTCTCGTTTGTAAAAAATACAGTGCCAAACCAGCTGACCAGTTAAGTGGTCAGTTGCCCCGAGATAGAATCACCCAATCTCCTCCTTTCCAAATTGTAGGAATTGATTTTACAGGTGCAATACTTGTTAAGGACAATCAAGGGACTCGCAAGTCTTATGTTTCTTTGTTTACATGTGCAGTCACTCGTGCCGTACACTTAGAACTTGTGTCGGACATGTCCACAAAGTGTTTTTTACTTGCTTTACGGAGATTCCTCGCTCGTAGAGGTAATTGCAAGGTAATATGCTCCGATAATGCACGTACATTTAAAGCAGCTGAAAGGGAGCTAGCATATTTTGCTAACATCTTGAAAGACAGTGAATTTCAAAATTTTGTCGCAGATAAAGGTATTCACTGGAAGTTCATAGTTGAACGTGTGCCTTGGTGGGGTGGATTTTACGAACGTCTTGTTAAAACTATAAAGGATCCTTTACGTAAAATACTTGGCAGGGCACTTCTAACATTTGAAGAACTTTCAACGATACTTTCAAAAGTTGAAGTCATCGTTAATCATCGACCACTGACATACGTGGAGAATGATCCAGGAGAGCCGGAACCACTAACATCGGCCCACTTCCTCGAGTTAGGTTATGGTGACTCTAAATATCCTTTACATTTCATCGAACTGTTCGACGCCACTACGGCAAAGGAGTCGTATGTAACGTTTGAAAGAATAACGGTAGCGTATTCTTGGTGAATTAAAATATGGAATTTATTACGTCACAACTATTGAAAATTATTTACAAAATGATACATTAAAGTTATTAAAATTAATTAGATTGTTAGAGTCCACTATTTTTGTGAGAGGAGGTTTCGTTGGTTACCGCTCCCGTGCAGAGTTCAAAGCATCTCTCCTCTCTCATCTTCCGGTCGGGTCGCTAGATTCCTCGGGGGTCAAACAGGGGTTGCGCTGGATCGGAAATTGCGTGTGGGCGTCGAATCTACAAAGAAACCGACACCAGATGTTGTTGTTGTTTTCGAAACGTGACGTTACACGTACAAAAAAAAAAAGACTTACCGAACTCTTCTTTTAAAACAACTTTGGAGACGCTGGAAAGAACAGTATTTGCTCCAGTTAAAAACAGCTAATCATTTTAAAACACCATCTGTTCATAAGAATTTAAAATTAAACGACGTAGTTCTTGTTGAAGGAAATGTAAAATCAAAATTGATGTGGGAACTTGGAATAATCAAAGAAATATTTATTGGAAGAGACGATAACGTTAGATCTTGTCTTGTAAAAATTTTTAAAGGTCTCTTCAAAAAACCCATTCAATTGCTGTACCCTTTAGAAATTGTATAATATACTTGTACTAATTTGTTTATATTTTTCAGATTAATGGTAGGAGATTACACATTATTAATTAATATCTGTTAAATTTATTTTTTGTGAAATCTTGAGGTATGTATCCTAGTATTTGTTCGTTTGTAAATTGAATCTTTGTCATCTTTAAGTTTCATTATATTGAGTACTTTAATGTATATTTACTTTTTTCTTTCTAATATGTATAATTTAGATTTGATTAGTAGTATTCTATCAGTATTTTTTCTTTGTAAGAATTGTATTTGAATAATTGTTTGTATTAATTGTGGTTCGATATTTACTGGGTGAACATTCTGTTCACCGGTGGGGTGTGTGCCAAAATATTGACCACGCGAGGGCGCTGGTGTGCGCACATCTGTATTAAAATTGTAAAGATCGTTAGAGTGCGAGTGCGTGTGTAACTTGTATCGTAGAATGTAAGCCGCATCGCGGCAATTCGTATCTAATTAAACATTACTATACCTAAATTATCTCATGAAACTACTTATTGTGGACTGACTAACTAATTCGCCCGAATACACACTCCTTTCGTTTCGAAATAATTATGGACATTGCTTCGTTTATAATTCGCTACGCCCCTCCTCAGGCCCTCATTTTGCTTCCAAAGTATTTGCGATCGAAAAACATTCTTTTGGAAGCGCTTGAAGAACCCTCACCGATTATTCCACATGGATTCAAACAGCAAATGGCTGCAAGATATATTATTCATAACACTACATCGGGATCTTTAATCGTGTAAGGGACAAAATCGTCTGCTGATACGAGTTCTGATGTCACATCAGATTTTATCTGGGTCATCAGTTTTACTATTTACCAGATGAAACTATATTTTCCAAGTTGGACTGTATCATTGTTAGATTCAAGTTTCGAGATATAAAATCAATTAAAATATTTTCCTTAAAATTTCCTTGCAGAAGCACACAAGGTAGCTAAGTAATTGATTTTCTTTTGTATTTTTATTTACTTGTTTATTTTTATTAGTAAAAAGACCCTTTTGTAAAAATTTAGAAACCCAAAAATATATATCCGTCTTTCTTAAAATATCCGACTGTTATATGTTCCAAACCTTGATTTTGAAAAAGCGTAGGAATAAATACTTTCTTTAAAAATATATTTCCCTTGAACCTCCATTTAAAATTAATTCAACAAAGTTATTAGAATAACTCTTTAAAGTGTTTAAAAAATATTCTTATGTAGAGGTAGGGAGTGTTTATTAACATCGCATTATAAAACTACACGACGGCTATTTGCTACGGACCTCGTACTTTTGATTCATGGTCAAGGGACAAAGATGACACCTGATGTTTTCTGTAAACATGAGTATTTAACCTTTAACAGCCTCTTTTTGTCGAGGCGCTCCATTGCCGTGTAATCACCAGGCTCAAAATTTCTAGTTTGGATCCATTTCCCATATTAAATGATGAAATTGCATCCTATGTACCCAATGATAATACTTGTATTGGTATCAATATATTCTTCGGTACACGAGAACATGTTCACATCAGCGCTTCTCAATACTTGCGACCCACTCTTCAATCCCAATTTGCGTCGCGCTCCCCCTCCCTGCGTTAACAATGCACTGAATTCAATCCTTTGAGGCCTTTATAAACGTCTTGCTCAGCCAGTGTTTCAATTGGCCCGAGTGGTATAGGCATCGGATCGTGGCTGGCGAGTTCGAGCCCAGTACCACTAAAGACCCGCCGTGTAGGGCACGTTAAATCTGTCGAGAGCTGAAACGTCCTCCCGTTGGTGTGGTGTGGTAGTTAGGAGAGCTCAGGTGTCGTCCACGTCACTTGACCATGGTTCAAAATGACGTGGTCCGTCGCCAAAAGCCCTCGTGTAGCTGAACAGTGCGACGTTAATCTTCACTCACTCAATTGTCCCGAACGTATATATACATCTTTCCGATATATGCGCAATGATAAAATTATTCCGAAGAGTTTGGAATGCCTCGACAGTGTTTCAAGGATTTGCTTAGTTATTCCTTTTCTATCCCCCCAATACACCCCATACGTGTTCAACTGTGGCATTGAGGAGCGAATCGCGTCACTTTTAATCGGCATGTAAGAGATGAGTTATAAATGATGAAGGCAAGTGTTAATAGTATACATGACAAGCCTCTAGGGGGGTCGCTGGTAGTTATTAAACTTGTTCTTAACTTGGTATTGTAAAGGTATCCGACTACGTTCGGAACCGTGATTTTAAAAAAGCGCATAAATGGATAATTTTCATGATATTTAGTGTCAGATTAGAATGCATTCGGAAAATAGGTTATTCTAAGTTAATTTTTTGCCAAAATATTGTATTTAAATAAATATTTTTTGTCAAAATGTCCTTAACATAATTTTATGCATCTATTCTAATCTAAGTGACACTAAATATCATGAAAATCACAGTTCCGAACGTAGTCGGATACCTTAAGTTAATTATGAAACACATTGCGCAGTACTGATATGTTTATAAGTGTATTACATCAATGTGTATTTTATTTTTTATTATGTCAGAATGTACTTTATTTGTTTACTTGCAGGAAAATGATAATTTTTTAAAAATAATGTTTTGTTTTAGAATTTTCAATAGGCTCGTTCCCCTCTTGTAAGGTTATCACGCCCCCTAGGGGGCAATCCCCACAGTTTGAGGAACACTGGTTTACACTTTCATTGGGATTTGTGTACCTCCCTGCAGGGCCGTCTCTAGCAGTTTTGCCTCCCCGGACCCAAATGGAAAATGCCGCCTATCTCTCCAAAGCAAAGAATTATAATTAATATTCATATATTGTTCTAAAAATTCTAAATAATTTGAAATGAAGCTCATATAATTACCCGTTATGATTCACTGGCGTAGTTAATTTTGAGTGGCGTAGTTAATTTGAGTTTTTTTAATTTTATCCAAATTCCTTCGGGACATTTTTGGAGGGGGCTTTATAGGGCTAAGATGTTTTGCTTACCCATTTTGGGGCCCCTGAAACTTGTAGCCTCATATCCTTGATATGGCGATAGCTGCGCCCCTGTTATAATTTCAAGCGAGTAAAATGTAAGAGTAGAAATAGCTAATTTCATTAGGCCACTTTCTTCGAAAAAGAATCTATTGATGGTGGGGGTCACAAGCGTTTTTATTTTAAATTACACTAACTACACTCAAGACTAAAATAAAACATCTCCTATGGCCCTCTAACTACTAAATACTCTTATTTATTTTGTCCCCTTTTGAAAAGCTGGCATTGGACATAGTATGGGTGAAAAGAATGTCCGTTGTGACCCCACTTCTGGATGGGAAGAAAGTTAGTAGTAAAAGATGTGTAAACATATCAAATTTCATGATTTAACTTATATTCCCGTTTCGAATCCTTCAAGACTCAATGTAAAAGAAAATTGACATTAAATATACAGAGTAAAAAGTAAGGAAATAAGATACGTGAAATGAAATATCAAATTCACACCCAATAATATTTCAAAAATATATCAAATTTTTTGTAACATAAAAAATATTTTCCAAATTTGATCCAAAAGCCGCCTTTAAAATTTGCCGCCCCGGGCAGGGGTCTGGCCCTAGAGTCGCCTGTGCTCCATGTAAACACTTTTTTAGCAATTCTGGATAAAATGTTTTGATTTCCCTCATTCATTCAACTTTTAAGCAAAAAGAAAATACTTTATTTACATTTTTCGCCATTTAAATGGGCGTGTTCCAGTTTCAATGATTATTTGAAATGTTGGGTTTAAGGGCTTCTAATCCCTCTAGAGGTTCAAGTAAAGTATTTTTAGAAAGGTTAAAATCTATACTATTTGAAAATGTAAAAACCTCAAAATTGTCACATTAAGAAGATTTTAGGTTTGCAACATCTCTCTTGAGAGAAAATGCTTCTATTAAAATGATACTTTTCCTAAATGGGGATAGGACTTCTGTATAGAGCCTGAACTATGATTTTGATGAGTTCTCATTATTTTCAGACTTATTATCTAACAAATAACCAATATTTATACATACATACATACATACATACATACATACATACATACATACATACATATATATATATATATATATATATATATATATATATATATATATATATATATATATATATATATATATATATAGATAGATAGATAGATAGATAGATAGGTAGATAGATAGATGGATAGATAGATATAGATAGATATAAATATTCTGATATTTTAAAATAAGAAAAAATCCACCTCTAAATTATGTAACTAAAAAATACTAGAACTTCAAGATCAGTATGATAGACGTTTCTGCCAAATTTTAGACAGATGTATGAAAATTCTTTTGAGCTATCCCATTTCAAAAATCGTAATATTTATAAAGATAGGTTTTTTTTAGGAAAATGAACTTAATTAAATAAGCTAGATTTTTAAAAAGTTTAATACATTTTTAAAGAAATTTTAAATAAGGCGTTAAACATATTTTTTTAAAAAATAGAAGAAAAAATGAATATTTATGAAAAAGATTTTTATCTCAAAATAACAACTTCCAATTGTTTTTCTTCAAATTGAGTCTCTCAGTAAAACTCTTTTGTGATTCTATTTCTACGTTTCCTAGCTTCAAAAGAAAGTCAGTTTTTTTGGAAACCTGAGACTTCAAATTTTTCAACGTAATAATAAATAAATAACAGATATTTTTTCTCCAAAATTCAAGTTTTTAGCGCGTAGTCGGATATCTTAAAAATTCTATGATAAAGCTAAGATATTTGAAATACTGCTATCATACTGTGTTAAGAAATTGAACGTGATTTTATGCGAGAAAAAGCTGAACTTTATATTTTTGCAAGACCGTAAGCAAATGTGAGAGAGGTTATAAAGGCAGAAATATTCCATAAGTCCCATTTATATCTGAATTCTATCCTCACAAATCGAAATAAAAACAGAGTTCTCTATCATATCTCGAAATCTGACGGCTTTATTCGAAACATGCCATTTCGCATTTCATATTGAAAAACGAAATCAAATGCGATTTTTATTTCCGCTGAGAAATGTAGCCGAGAGTGGAAAATACATTCCCATTGCCAAAGATACCATAAAATTGAATTTTGAAAGATTGGCTAAATATTTCCATCAAAAAATGCCTCGTCTGTTGCTGATCTATACCTCTTTGCTATCTTGTTGGGGGAAAACTTACAACCTGAGCACGAAAAAAAAATCACTGTGAAATATTGAAGCAAAAAGATCCGAGCTGTTAAATCCTGTTTTGAAAGGGTTGCCCTCTCTATTCTAGACCCATGAATTACCATGTATTTTTCTCCCACTTATCCCCCCCAGACAGTATTATATCGTAAATAGGTGGATGAATTATTGTCAAGAAATAAAAAGGTTATTTGCTGCGCTATTGCATTTATAATATTAGTTTTAATTTAAACATCGACAATTAGATTTCTTAAATCTTCCTTTCTCGTTTAAAAAGACTCGTGACCGGCGTGTCATGAGATCAAGTCTAGTGCCTCTGAAATCACGCCGTGTAGTTGAACAGGGCGACGTTAATATTCACTCACTTTTTTTAAATGATTTGACTTATGTTAAATTCATTTATGTTAAATTCATTTATATATATATATATATATATATATATATATATATATATATATATATATGTGTGTGTGTGTGTGTGTGTGTGTGTGTATTTGTTAGGGTTCATGTACGCCACTAGATGGAGCTATTTAAATTTTAAGGTGTGTATTATTGTTTACGCGGGAGAAGTAAAAAACAACGTTTGGAAGGAGGCTGTACACTGGCCATTCGCTCTATGTTAGCGATACTTTTTTATAAATAGCGTTTTATGATAATGTAGAAACAAGAAATTGAAAGAGGATGTGTGGGCCATTCGCTCAATGTTAGCGATATTGTTTTATAAATATTGTTAAAATAAAACCATTTGAAAGACATCAACAGTATTATATAGATATATATATATATATATATAGAGGGAAATATAAAAAGAGAGATGGGTTGTTTATATTATTATTTTTATAAAACGATAGAAATGTTTTTATGTGATTTTCATGAATTAAGTTTTCTTTGAACCCCCTCCAATCCCCACTTGAATTCCCCTAACACGCGTTGTAATTTACTATGTGTTCTATCTTTTCTGCAGTCTCGAGACATGTCTGTCCATGTGAATTCAAATCATAAAGCAATGTAATGCGAAATGCATGTAATACAAAGAGAATGTGTGAGTTCAGTTCAAAAAGTATGTAGCTAGTAATTTCAAGAAGAAAGCGAATAAGCTGCTGTATTAAACTTCGTGTCATCTGCAGATTAGCGAAACTTACTCGAAGAAAAAGGATGGCCGAGTCGTAATTTTCTCAAAATAGCAAGAACGAATAATTTTTACTCATAATGGAAATAAAAAATTTCTTATGTTTTATTTCTTATACATACGAGCACCTTCTTCGATTTCAATTTTCATCAATTCCTCTGAAATCAAATCAGAATATAATAATCCTATCAGAAATAGAGATTTCCTGACATACAAGGATTCATTTTAGAGAAAGCAACCAACTATTCGCCGTAAAGGAAATATTCTTTATAAATTAATTTGTTAAACGGGGATGAAAATGTAAATCAACTTATACATATAAGAAGTGTATATTTCACACAGACATTCATAATCAAACTTTTTCCGGAAAATTATTTAAATTATATTTGAAAGAAGCTTATAACGAGTTATTCGAGATTGGATAGCTTTTTTCAGAGTCCTTCTCAAATAAAAAGTATGAACTTTAAAAACTTCATCGTCAAATTAAACAGATTTCAATTGCAGTAAATCATTGTTCAGCCATTTGCATAATTCTCCGAAATTATTTTTGAGGAAATTAAATACCTCATTTGTCGTTTTTTTATTATAAACTGTAGCAGAATCGTCATGGTGACAAGTTCGTAGCCAGCCATGTTGAAATCGGACTGTCTGTTGGAGTTATAATTCGTCTAAAAATACAGCATACAGAATAATAAGGTCCCTACATATTGAGAGCAACTGCTTTCCATATTTACTTGATTGTGGTTCCTATTTATTAAATTTAGTGCCAAAAACATTGCGGCGAAAGTAGCCGTGCAAAGAACATCCATATCAATTAGTAACCGTGTTTTCATTAAGATTATGTTCAACCGAAATGACAGAAAATAAGAATAAAATTTCCACTTTCAAAATGAATGGGGATCGTTAAAACCAATATATATATATATATATATATATATATATATATATATATATATATATATATATATATCTTCAACTATATAACGAGGCACAAGGGTGCGAACATCGTGGAGGTCGAATCGGGGGTTAGAGTTTTAATGCACGTTAAATCTATAGAGCCTCAAAACTCTCACGTTGGTATTTTGTGAAAGTTTGGAGAAAGTAGTGTCGTCCTTGCGTAACTTGACTGCGATTAAAAAATATGAGGACCATCGACAAATAGCCCTCGTGTGACATCAAAACGAGACGTTAATAATGCACTTAATTTCTTTTTCTTATCAGTTTCAAAGAAGAGCAGGGTTATGTCTTGAAACCAGCAGTAGGGTAGCTACAATCCTATGCGCAAGCTAAGGTTATCAACACCGTTGAAATGGTAGCTCGGAAACAGAAGATATCACAACTTAACAATCTTAGTAACATATACCCATAAGTATCATATTCGTAAGCACTCATATTCGTAATTCACGATTATTGATGCAAACGGCTATATCACAGGAGTCAAGTAGACCCACCAACCCAACTAGAGACTGCCGATGACGTTCAAAGTAAAAAGTCCCAGATGCTGCTGAATGGAGTAAGGAATAAATATCAATTTCAATAATAATTGGGAAAGCATCCTTCTCTATATATTACTCAGAAAGTCTCTCAACAGCAAAAATATCCTTCCTAGAAGGAATATGAATTGCTAGGAAATATAGGGCTTATATATTAACTGTGATCTGTAATGGATACTCCTTTTTAGCTCAGTTATCTAAATCAAGTCATGTACACTGAGTTGCCAAATTATTATGGCCACGTGACATTTATACTGAGATCGGTCACGACTTCATGTTGCTGTAGCCAGAAGGTGAGATAGCTATTGAAAGGGATATTAGGAATAGTGAACCATCAATTGCACTGAATTGCTTGAGAATAAATGAGAGAGGGGATTTAACTGGGTTTGAACTCGAGATTATTGTAGGCACTTGAATCGAAGGAACTAGTATCAGCGAAACGGCTGCACTTGTGTTCAACAGCAGCAATTATTAATGTTTACAGAGAATGAATTACTAAGTAGAAAACTAAGTCTCTCAGTGCGTCAAGTTTGTGGTCGCTACAGGCTGTTGAAGGCTAGCTCTGAAATTAAAATTGTTATAGATGCCCAGTCAAACAGAAGAGCAAACTGCACCAAATTGCGGGGAATCATAATGAAGGAGCAACTACAAATGCTTCTGAGCGAACTGTTCACCGCATGTTACATCGTATGAACTATAGTAGCCGATTACTTATTTGAAACTTCTGCTGTAGGCCGAGTAGATACCTCCAGTTTGCTAATTGGACAGTAGACGACTGGAACAGAGGGTCATGTAGTCCTATAATTCCCGCTTTCAATTACACCATGCAGATGGTAGAGGGAAATATGGAAAAAACAGATCGAAAGCATGTGTTTATCTTGAATCAGCCCCAAATCTCCAAGCAGGTGGAGGCATAATATTATGGTACTGTAGTTGTTTTCTTAGCATTGCATAAGTCCTTTGCTATGCCATGTTTTATACGTAGAGCTTATGAATATCAAAGGTATTCAAGTGCTACCGCAGGTATAGTACAACTTGTTGTGAATGGTATACCATGCCAGGGATGGATACTTTCAGCAGGACAATCCTCCCTGCCATACACTTGGCACTGTCTGAAGACGGTTTGAAAAGCCTGACAGAGGTTGTACCTTGATTAGTTGCCTTGCATAACCACCTGATCTTAATTTCAGTTGAGAATATGTGGGACGAGATTGAACGGGTCTTCAGGCAGCTGGATCCAGTACCATTCAATCTGAAGACACTGGAAAGTGCAATTCATTTCATATGGTCTTAGCTTCCTCTCACTATCTACGAACAGCTATAGACTCCATGCCAAGAAGTAAGAATCTATGCAATATTAAGGACAAAAAGTGATCAATGTAATGAAGGAGTGGTCACAATAATTCAGCTACTAGTTTAGATGTGGGATGTATAGCTTAGATGAAATCAAGGTCAACGCCTACCCCCGATACTTAAACTTGTCTTATTCTCTTCTGTTTTATTATATATCCTCCTTTTGTGTCTTCTCTGCTTTCAAATGTTGTCATCTTCACTTGACCAAGACTCAAAATTACGAGGTCCTTCGCCAAAAGCCCTCTAGAAGTTGAATAATGTGACGTTAATCATTCACTCACTCTGTCCTTTCTGTTTTATATGAGATGAAATGATATGTGTACAAAAAAAATTAGAGGATGCAGTTCACTTTTTCTCTTAACATGTTTACATACACCAATGAGGGAAAATGAACGTGGGCGCGTTGTGATCAAACATCACAAATATATTGCTGTGAGATTTATTGTTTTTGCTTTGATTTTTTTTTCTTTTTTTGAAACTCATTTTGTAATACATTCACATCAATTCATACTGAATCCAATCCCATTTTCCTCAGAATTGAATTCAGAAGTCCCCTCGTACAGATAAACTTTTCTCTCTCTCTCCAATCTACCACTTTGTACCTTACCTTACTGTCGGAGCTTTTGTTTTTTCTTTGTTCAGACTGTTTAATTATGTTCCCGTTTTGCTCAATCCGCTTTCTCTCCCTCTCTTAACTTCCTGCACACTTCGCTGAACTTTTCATGGCGTGAAATGGGAAAATTTTAAAAATACGGGAAAGTATTCCCAATCTCAATAAATCGTGCACCATCCCCGACAAAAATAAAACTGTCGTTACATCCATGTAAACATCTCCCATCGGAGGCATAAGAATTTTGCGGATCGTCCAATCACCTTCCCCTTTTCTCTCATTCCAACACCCGTTTCGTCCGTGGAGTAAAAGCTGATAAACTGCGTCTGCGCGAATATGTATAGATCTGCATTTACCAACCAGAAACGATGTTTAAATACGAAAAAAGAGAAAATTTTAAGTAAATATGGGATGAGCAAACTACTCTTGATGAATTTTTTTAATTGAAATTTAAAACAAAAACTCATAGTTATTTTATTCATTGATAAAATTCGAAGAAAAAGAATTTTTTCCCTTGACTTCAAGAAGTTTTACATGATTTTCTAAATAAATTGAAAGCATTATTAGCCAAAGTTTTTTTCCTAAGAACTAAACGTAAAATGCTTTATATCAAATTAAAAATATCTGGTTTGGGGAAATATTTTTAGTTGCAATAATTATTATGCAATCTAGATGCAAAAGTCAACAATTTCAACTTTTTATTAAATAGCACACAACAGAAAGAATATTCTAACATTTAGAACCTCACTAAAATTTCAATAGAAGCATTAGAATGATTCAAAAAAGACCTTCTTTCTGAAGAGTTATTTTTAATGTATGATTTGAAAATATTTTTCTTTTCTTATAACCTAATTACGAAGCATTGTAGTGTAATTTTTAGATTAAAGTTATTTGTTCCTTATTCTGATAATCCACATTTAACTAGGCTCCAGTTTTTGTTGATTAAATATTATTTTTAATTTTCCACAATGAATCGATAAAAGAATTTCGTTTTTCTTAATTAACTGAAAAGAAATAATTGAATAAACTTACCACTAATTCAGGAAATGTTGAAAAATTGAACCATAAACAAAAACTTTTTTTAAAGGCTGTTTTCATGCCATGCTAAAAACTAAGAGCGAAATCGAGACTTTTTTCATAATTGAAAAATGATCCAACCTTAATATTTCATTCTTTTTATAGATAGAGTAGCATATATTATCATACTGCTCGTTTTTATCCGAGTTTATTCCTTTTTTTCTGTTTTAATATGCATTTCACATTTCATCTTTTACATCGAAATGCTAAACGAGTTTTGATTGGCATGTTGCAGGAAAAATTTATTTTTACAGAAAGTTTTTAAATATAAGAAATAAAGTGTTATAAACATATGTGTGGGCTGTATGTAGTGTTGCGAAGTTTCATGGAAATTGAAAATATTTTTCTAAAAATGTGTTTCGCATTTACTCCAAGCTCTTTTACATTTGACGAAAATAATATGAAGCTTAAAATATAGGTTGTTGTTATTTTGTTATAATGCGCTGAAATATTAACGAAGTATAACTTTGTTTAGAAATTTAAATTATCATCAAGTCTGGGAGTATCCATGCTCAGTAAGAATGAAGAGTTTATTTAAAACATGATTGGGAATTTAACTAGAGCATATAACATAAGAATTTATGTAATGCATAAGTAGTTTGCAAAGTTACAATCATTGGAAATGTTAAAGAACTAGAAGAATGTTGCAAAATAAAATAATAACAGGAACCAAAACTTTTCCATCCCTGGATGGAAATACTTTTTCATTTCAGTACAATTGTTTAGGAAATAACTCACTATTTTTAATGTCTACATTCCGCTGGCAAGATGAAAAAGTAACGTTCCTGCAACTATACGGAATCAATAGGAATGAATTTATAATTCTATAAACTTGTTGAGTAAGTACTCTCCCTGCGAACAGATATTCCATTCTGCGCAATAGCATTTCATGGTTTTCACTCTATCGAAGTTAAATATACTTAAATTAGGTTACCGTTTCTAATAAATGAACTCATTTAAAAAGATTATATTTTTATCGTAAAATAAACTGAATGACGTATAGAACTTACAAAAACTGCAATCAACACTAACATTGCTGTTGTAAATTTCGTCTTCTTTCGTCTTCTTCTCTTTCGTCTAACGCTGGTCACTAAAGAAAGTAATATTACGCTCTGGATTTAGAAATGTATTGTTATCGGAAATGTTGCCCTGTACTGTGTTATTCATATCGTATTAATACTCTGCTTCGTCTCGTATCATTTTAAAATTATCTCACTAGTAACTGAATTTTTTAGAAAAAAGGGATAATATAATTCTGCAAAATCGACAGTAAGTGGAGATTGGACTCGTAAAAAACGCTGTAACCACTAAGAAATGAAATACAGAGAAAAGTCTAGAAAAAATTTAACTCTCATGAAATGTATCTTTCTCCAAACCTCAATGTGTTGTGGTAGTTAAGAGAAGTGGATGCCATCTCATGTATCATCCTCATCACTTGTCAGAGGTTCTCGTGCTGCCTTAAAGTTAATATAACTCTCACTCTCTCACTTACTCACCGAGCATTGGCTTTGTTATCTCCTACATTTCACGTGCGTTCTCTGTCTCTCGATCTTATTTAAAGGCTATCACAAATGTCAAAAGCTTTTGTTGTTTACTTTTAAGGTTCACTGTAACACTATAGTTAATAATTGAACTAGAGAATATTAACCAAAACGGTAGCAGCGGAAGTCGACTAACCATTGCTGCTCGTGACGTTATCTCAGTCGAATTGTAGCTCCGCGTCCTGATACCACTCAAGACTTGTCATGTAGAGAGCCTTAAAATTCTCCCTTTGGTGCAGTGTGGAAATTTGGAAAGGGGAATGCCGTTTCAGTGGCCGTCCTCGTCACTTGATATTGTTCAAAATTATGGGGTCTCACAAGAACAGTCCAACAATAATAGTATTTACTACAAATGATCTAAAAAGATGAGAAATTAAAAAGTTGACTCAGTCTTTGCAATTCAAATTGTCCACAATTAGTTTAATCTTGCTTTAAAATAAATCTCGCCTAAAATAAGAGGCTATGTGCTCTCTCCTCACTAATCTAATGACCAGTGTCAATGGCTTAATTCTGCATAGGCATTCAAAGTGAGTACAAAATAAGTATTAATTCAAACAATTTATTTTTTGCCTCCTTTTTTACAATTTAGTTTTGGTTTTCTGCATTCAGCAGAGATTAATAAATAATTAAACACTTAATCTATACTGACACTTCTGGGAGCTCTCTCAATTTTATTGGAATTAATATTAAACATGAAACTACTCAAAAAGATAGTTTTTTAATGCTATACAAAGTGAGCTTCATATATTGATTGTTAAGATAAATAACCGAATTTTGTTTTCCTTATCATAAATATTTTCTTAGATTTTCACAAATATTTCGATTTTTTTGTTTATTATAATTATATTCTACATTGTTGCTGAATGGAAAGATGTCATTTAGCAGATTATTATGTATCGCATATAAATAAGGAAATCTTCCGCCGAATGCAACCGAAGGGCAATTTCCTCATTGGAAGAAAAGTCGAGAAAAGGAAAGAACTTTGCCTTCAGTGCAAAAAAAAATCATAGCATCAACGGAGGGCCTGTTTTGAGAGTTTGGTGTAAATGCTTTTATTTATTTTAGATCACGGGAAGGCAACGTTTTGACTGCGGTGTGCCAAACTAATCTACCACTATAATTCCGAGTGCTACACTGGATGACATTTGTGAAACAATTTGATTTCCGAGATAATACATGCAGTGTTAGAGAATAGAAGTCAATAATATAGATTTACAGTTTTATTATGTATAAATTTTGAAACATTTAAAGATATTTCTTGACATAAAAATAAGCAGCATAAAATATATCTACTTCTTCAACTAAAATAAAAAAAAATCAAACTGAATGAATATATTATGCATTTTGAAACCTATTTGTTTAAATAAGAAATAGACAATATAAAAGCTAAGTACTTCCCTTCATTAGAGTTAATCAAACAAATAAATAAATCTTAATAGTAAAATTAGTGCTTTTGCGCCGCTCTACTTTCCTATCGCCAAATTAGGGGTACTATTTGTGATTTTCAATTTGACGCGATTCTGAGCATTCTCAGTTGCTTAACAAATTCTTTGTGGACTCGAAATATTTTTTATATAAGGAAAGAATTTTTTATATATATACGTTGAACGAAAAGCAGATAGCAACGCACGTACAATTTTCTCTTTTCAAACAATTAAATCTCTCCAGCAATGAGATTGAATCATTTACAAAATAGCTGTAAATTTATCTTTGAGTTATGTTTCTAATTTTTTCGTAATTTCATAAATGTCGATAATTCTGAAGATGTCTGTCAAATAAGGTCCATTAAAAATTTATCAGCTTCATTTATCCAGCCAAAACTTGGCAAATTTGTACAGTAGTGCAGGATACCACTTAGAATTGTACCGCGTGCCACATGTGACACGCGTGCCATAGGTTGCCAACCCCTGTTTTACATTCACAATGCGATTCTGTCAAGTTCATAACTTTTTTTCACAAAGAGAGAGTATTCGGTTTAATTTTAAAATTTTAACTCTATCACTCTCCCTCACTCTCTCTGTGTTTGTGTGTGTGTGGAAAATACATTTTTAAATGAAGGGATCAGTTTTTAGTGATGGTTGCAGTTTTTATATTGCAGAGTTGAAACATGAGGAGACTCTGCGTAGTATTAAATCCAAATTTTATTTCCCACAAACATAAAACAAGTAACTACTCACAAAGTAGAAACACTACACTCGACTCAAATCGTAGGATTTGCGCAAAGACTTTTCTGATTGGTCCGAATACATGGATGATACAAGATTGTATCATCCTGTTTTGAAAACGCTACCCTTTCAGTTTGAGGGTTAGAGTGGTGTGGAAGCTAGGAGAAGCAGGTGCCAGCTCAGGTGTCGTTCTCGTCTCTTGACCATGGTTAAAAATGATGAGCTCCTTCACTTAAAACCCTCATGTAGCTGAACAGTGTGACGTTAATACTCACTAACTCACTCATTCAGTTTGGTAGAAATTTCTTCGTGGTTATTTTCCGTTAAGCGGTTAAAATAAAAATTATCTTGGAGAGCTGAAGACCTTTATGAATTGAAACTCCTCGAGAGAAAATTTAGTTGAATTATTACATATATATAAGCTCTTTGTAGATAATTAGGGCTTAACTGATTCCACTGAAAATGGAGTTTTATATTTAATATGCATTGATCCTTGTAAATATTGAAGAAGAAAGATATAAATTGAATGATCTTAACATGTAACATTATCACGGTTACGTCAACAGAAAAGAAACCAGAATGAAAGACATCAAGTTCATTAACTGTTCTTTTGAGTTGTACTCTGAGGGCTACTGGTACTAGAACTCAAAATGTTGATCAAAGTCTAGGGGCGAGGTCAACAGCTGTACTGATGCCGCACTCTTCAAACTTCCACACCGTGCCAATGTGAGGTCTTTGAACCTCGTTGGAATTAATATCCACCAATTCGCTACACGAAGTGCCTTTGGTTGAATCAGAACTCGAACCCTTAACTTGACTGAAACAAACTTGTTTACGACCATGAACATTTGGCTCTTATTACCTAAACCTTATTGCAGAGGCGGCCGAACTTCTTCTGGGTACGGGTTACTTCTAATGTTTTTTAAAGTGTTGCAGTGGACCGCAATACTTGAAAAACAGCATAATGGCCTAGGTAGCGCCATTCTGTATTAATTTTTTTTCTTTCTATACACTTGTTTTCGGCATTGCACTCCTCTTAAAATATGACAGACTACTATTTTTACCACAAAAATACAAGATCGTCAAGTTGAATGTTGAACAACTATGAGTGACTGCGATACCTTGGCGTAGACGTACACATATTCAATGCAGCGAGCATACTTGAACCGATGAATCTGAAACCGACATAGGTACTTATACATTTGTTCGCTGCCAAAATCCCGCAATATCGTGAAACATGACATAAACTCGAAACCCGAATCTCGTGGAAGCGCGGGGAGTGGGATGATGCCTCAATATTCGATTCCGTGCTGCCGAGGGAAGAGCTAATTATCAACTTTTATCCTTCTCTTTATTCGGGGTGTATAGGGTGGTCGCTTTTTTTCCCAACAGCGGCAGTGAACGTGTTAAGCGTCATTGTTAGCTTCCAATGAAGGTACATTGTGTGTCTCGACCTATTCATTCCTCGAATCACTTGTTTAAGTAAACCAATTCGCATCGATTGTGAAAAGCTGATTCTCCTATCTAGCTGTCGTCCGTGTTCTTTTATGTTTCTTTTAGTATGCGCATCCGAGGCAGTGGCGTAACGTACACCCCCGCATCGTGGGGGGGGCAGGGCTCTAGAGGGCCCACAGCCTGACTATCGCCTAGTACCTACCCTTTGTAAAATCCAACTTGGGGGCCCAAAACCTGACTTTGCAGGGGAGCACAAGTGTTCTCCGTTACGCCACTGATCCGAGGCCTTAGTAAAAACAGTCTCCTCAAAATGTCTTGGTGGTCCACACCGGTCGATCACTTAATTCCCATCCCTGCCTTATTGTATAGAAACAAGTTACATTATTATTGACAATGTTATAAGTAGAATGGGTTATTAAATTTCAAAACGTCGGTCAAATGCAATTGCTCTTTAGTACATGAATTAACGAGTCTGTGAGCATGCGTGTTCGTCCATTTTTTACTTCTCCTGGTTTCATCCTTGTCCCAGGAACATGAATAACCCGTAATCGTTGCCCCCCCCCTTCTCTCTCGCATTACGAGCTCCGAGCCCCCGATTAACGATCTCTTTCAGACTAATGATGCTTAATTACCAACGTGGGTAAAATAATTTGCCTTTAACTGTCATTTTCAGAGCGCACAGATGGCACTATTAGCACTTTTAACTGTGGTCGGGCCTGGATTTGTCGGGATTAGAGGGCTGTTCGCAGAGCGCTTTTAAGTCGGTGTCAAGCGCTCTTTCCCAAAATGGAAAACTCAAGAACTCTCTGGCGAGTTCTCCTCCCCAAGGTTATCGAAGAATCCAGAAATTAATCTTTGATTTTCATGAGATGAAATTATAAATGTACCCTTTTAACATCAACTGTGTTGAAATAATTTTAATTAATAATTTCCTCTAGAATTTAAATTAAGAAGAACATTTCGTCATGGTTGGAAGAATCTCTATCTTTTTACTCTGTGCCTTGCTCATTCCTCAAATAACGTTTTTTCTGTTTTTATGTACCGCATCCTGATATGGATGCAATGAATTATGTCATCACATTCTGTACTATAGGAAGGCTTGCTGAAAATACTTTGAATAAAAATAACCCTCCCCCAATGTTTTATTTATTTATTTATTTATTTTTCGCAATGAAATGTATTATGGCGTAAAATATTTTTGTATACATATCGGTAAGTTGCATAAAGATTTCGTTATTATTTTGAGGTAACCAAAACGTTTTTAATATCCTTTTTCAAATTCGTTCCCTATTTATTTTTAAAAAACACCAATATAAATATAATTTATGCTAGGATGAGATACTATTTTAGTTCATTCTTTTATTTATCTCTAACTTGAATGATTTTCATTCTATTCCCTGCCACATTGAAAAGATGCAGTTGGACGCAACCTTTTTACTCTCTCTCTGTCTCCAATGATGAGCACCCAGGAGCAGGTGCGCACTCGATGCTAAAGCGAATGGTCGCGCATGAGGGACTGAGTCACCCCAATCCTTTTTTTATAATTATTTTTAATGTACATGATAAAAATCGTAAAATTCCAGTGAATTATTTAATTGAGGGAAAGTATACTTGCCTACCTTCAAACACTTTTAAATTTTTCTTTGATAATTTCAGAAAAAATATCAATCAAACTGTGTGTGACTTTCATAAAAGACACAAATCAGAGACACTTTTCGCTAACGTTACAGTAGTGTTATTTGCAGGCAAAACTGTCAAATTTTGCTGAAAGTATTGTAGATTTATTGTCCTTTGATGATCGACAAATAACATGTGAATTTTTTCTTGCTTGTGTCTTTTTGACAGGGCGAAGTGTGTCTTAAGTATATTTATGGCTTCATATTTTTTTATCGCCCATCCTTTATAGTGGTTAGCGACGCTGACTGCTGTGCCGTAGTACCTGGGTTTGAATCCCGAAGAAGACATGGATATTTGTAAATGTATAGCTCCTTCGCAGCATGAGGGTACTTTAAATATCCGTCTAGTCGCAAGTCCTCTCGTGAGGTTAGTGGAAGGGAAAGAGAGGGGGAGGCCCTCAAAATTGGTGTGAAACCGAGCTAAATTGTTCTGCCACCTGTATGGTGCTCGGAAGCTACGGCTAACGACAGGCGTCACTTAACCCTTTGCCATGATGAATTTCGTGTCACTTGATTTGTCCTTTGCCGATCTGGTGGCATTAGTTCAACACAACATATTTTTCTTGATGGAATTCTTTAGGTAGCATTTAAAAATTTTCCTTTCAATTCAAACGTTTCTTGTTTATCGCTTTTCTTAAATTTACTTTAGTTATCATGATAAATATACATTATTTCATCGGGTTCTTCCCTTGCTTGTTTCCTTTCTCTCTCTCTCTCAGTTTCAACTTCTTTTAAAAGAGATCATAGATTCTCATTTCTTTTTTTATATATATTCAGTTCATTTACATTTATAAACTATAATAAGTTGAACAATACAGCAATCAAAACCACTAAATTGTTCACAGGGAAAAATGTGGTCTGTTCATAGAAAGTATTTTGAAATAAAAGTGGTCACGCGGGGAATTTAGTCAAAATAAGTATCTTAAAATTGTTTAAAAAAAACGTTCACCACTCCCAAAAAAAGAGGGTGATATGTGATAAAGACATTTTAGTTCCCATGAAGACTGTCATATGGGAGGATACTGTCAAGGTTATTGGTAGGAAATAAACATTTTTCCCATAATTAACCTGGGGTGACTCTGTGCCCGCTCTCGAGTTAAACGTCCCTTTCAGAAGCTATACTTGAGCTTTCTACGAACAATCCATTTGAACCTTGGTCACTGGGTCAAGTTAGAGGCATTCCACTCACCAAACATTCCCACCACATCAACGTAAGGACTCGGAGCCTCAATAAATTTAACGAATGGTAGACCCTCCACACTGTGGGTCTTTAGTGAAAAATTCGAATCCATGACTGAAATTCGCCGCCAAAAATGCCTAAACTAGGATTTTAGGAATTTTGTAGTGGAAAAGAATGTCAAAAAAACACATACAATCTAATGTATTAATGATTTCATTACATTTGTAGCGTTAAATTGGCTGTTTTCTAAACAACATTGTTTTGTGTTTTAATCTTACCTCCCTGTTAATTTAAGAAATTTTAGAATTCACTAGTGTTATATAACGTGTAGTATAGGCTTTTTATATAATTTAGGTTAACATTCTTATAGCTTTATACATAAACGTATAATTGTGATTTTAATGCAAAGTTGAATCTGAGAGCTATTAGGATTGTAAAATTAAATATTGGTAAGATGTAATTGGTGGTTGTAAAATATACAAGCGACAAAAAAATTAATTAACTTTTTCAAAATCATTAAATTTATAAGCCAGTGTCCTCTTGACCATCAGTTAAGCAGTTCTTTGTAATTAATCATTCTTTTCACGAATGCAATATTTTCTTTTCCTTAATTTTATGTTCTAAGCTATGTATTATACAACAGTTAAATTTAAAGTACAAGAATGAAAAATCAATAAGGGGTTTGTCTGTATTTCTGAGATTTTTTTTTTCCTCTTTAAGATATGCGCTTTCTTACTTCTTTATAAATTCTGCCTTAACTGACCATTTTCCTAGGCGGTAAATTGTCTTGTCCAGTAGGAATAAAGCCTTCGTTATCACTTTTAGCCAATATTAAATGGGAAAAAGTTTTAAACTTGTTTCACTGTTTGAGAGATTCTATTGATGAACGTAGAGCAGCGAGTCTGAAGCTGTTTCTTTAGAGTGATAAATCTCATACAAAATAATATTGAAAAATGCAAATATAAGTAAAAGTTAATGTAATGTAACGTTGCCAAGTGTAACAGATGACGCATGAGGAATAATTAAATTGTGTTTTGACTTCAGTGTGTAATATATTATATAACCTATAAATGGCCAAGATGCAACATCTGTTCAGAAAAAAAAAAGAAATGAAATTCTGCGTAACAGAATAAATAAGATTATTGTACGGTTTTTGTATTATAAAAAAACAAGAAGTATACCATCGTGAAGCTTATTGTTAATTAAAAACTAAAAAGTACTAATATAAATATGTTAGCGAAAAAAGTTGAATTAATAATAAATTAATACACAAACTTGATGACAAAATGCAAAAAATATCAGAAAATTTTTCATGAATATACAAGGCTTGACACACAAAAACGAGACTAAAAGTGTAGCTTGAAAAAAGAGTGGAGTTGGCAACGACTGTTTCGATGACGTCATTCCAAGCACCTACTCTATCCATGTGACCAGTTTCCCCATTGGTATCATGCCAGTTGGGAGTACTGCGTTGCTGATTGATTTGACATTCTGCCTGTAAAATGTGAAATCAACATTAAGTTGCTGTGGAGATCTGCCACGAAAACATTTCAAATATCAACCGAGGCTTGGGGAGTTGCTCTCGTGCACATTTCATAAACGGGTTTTCAGAGGGTGTCGACAGAGTGGAAGAGGATGGGTGCCCAAGCTCAGCGATTGCAGACAAAAACATTGCCAAAACTCGTGATATGAGTGGGTTCCTCCTTAAATCAATGGCCAGAATGTGAATCAACACTACTACATCGAAGTACTAAAAAGACCCTGAAAAATTTGGCGGAATAAGGGCACACAGTTGTGGAGTGATGAATCGCTACTCAAACGACACCATCTGTCAAGCAGTTTCTGACCAGCAAAAGCATTACTGGCATCCTTCTTATTCACCTGAGTTAGCCCCAAGCGACTTTTTTTTATTTCCTACAGTTAAATTTTCTGTAAAGGGAATCCCTATTTTACCTTAGTCGAAGAGGTCCAGGCAAAAATGGAGAATCTCCTGAAAAACCTTCCAAAAACCTCGTTCCAGAAGTGTTACAGAGGAGATTATCACGGAGAACTATTTCCGTAAGTACAATGATTTATTGGACCAGTCTCATTTTTTATGTGGGGGTGGGTCAAATCTCGTATATTCTTAATAACACCATTTCAATTTGAAAGCAAACAATTCTGCTTATTAAAAATTTTTCAAAAAATTGTTGTTAGTTCCGGTACTCATTTTATTTCTGAAAAAAATATGAATTTTTTGAAAAGATGTGCGTAAATTCTTCACCATGCTTTTACTGAATAAGTTTTTTCCATAGAAACAAGAGAAGAGATTACGAATGTATCAGTTATTGAAACATAACTCGAGCTACGACAGGATGATAGAGATGACTTTTTTAAAACAATATTTAAAGAGTATGTGACGAATCTCTACGGAACATTTCCACTAATCTGCTTAGGCGTCATTTTGGGGAATATAAATTCGCGTTTATTTCCAATCAACTCCAGAAAGATGAACGGGATATGCAAAATAGATAAGGTATTTAAGTCGAGCGTTGTAAACTAGCAATATAGATGATAGAAGGCTATTGAGCCAACATCTTTAACCGCCATATTAGAGGATTCCCAGGGCTGCGGTAGCCCAGTGGTTAAGGTTCCAACCATGGCAGGCATGTCATGAGTTCGAAGTACCACTAAAGACCCGCCGTGTAGGGCAGCGATGCACGTTAAATCTGTCGAGAGCGAAATTCCCGTTGGTGTGGTGTGGTAGTTAGGAGAGGGGGTGCCAGAGGTGTCGTCCACGTCACTTGACCATGGTTCAAAATTACGTGGTCCGTCGCCAAAAAGCTTAACAGTGCGACGTTAATATTAACTTAACTCAACTCAGCAGGATATTAGGTGAAGACTTCGTGCTGCGATTCTACGGAAGTACCAGAAAGCTGATATAGCGGAACGAACGCTTAAAATAAGCGTTAGTTTAGTCGAATTAGTTAAAGTTAATGAAAGTTAAGAATTCGAGTACGTGTATTTCTCGGATCTACTATTTTGGTAGACCTTACTTGATCTTGAGCGTAATTATTAATTAGTTGCATTATTCATAATTTAATTTAGTATAAAGACAAATCCCTTTATTTAACGTAACAAAAAAGTATTATATGTTATTAGAGTTTTTTTTTGAGAAATTGAAAATAATAAATAAATAGTATTATTATTCAAAATGGCTCTTAGTGGTTCTTTGCCTCAAATTAATCTTGGTGTCCAAGGTGAGACCCAGGGGGGTCACCACAAGTATGTTTTAAATCTAAGAAAATTCTGTATTAACCCTAAGTAATTATTTTTATGTTGTTAAAATCCTATTTCTTTTCGACTAACACCCAATGTTGTAATTTTGTAACACGTTATATTAATTATTAATTGTTTTGTTATGATGTCTTCATCTTGACTACATTCGGTATTTAATCACTACAAAAAGGTTTTTTATTGCAAATTAAAAAAAATGGTTCGAAATAATATGAAGACTACTAACGAAAGATCTCGTAATTTCGATCTTAATCTCGTCAAGTAAAGAGGACGACAACGCCACCCTATTCTCCAAACTTTTACATTGCACCTACGTGGGAGCTTTCGGAAACGACCGCGTTCCTATTGTGGCTCTTGAATGGCACCACATTCGAGCTGACACTTTGATGGAAACAATCGTTGGTTACGAGTTCGTGACCATCATCACTTTCCAATCACGGTGAAAGGCAGAAGTAGTAGAGAGGCAATAAGAAAAGAGCAATAGAAAAAAGAATACTCCGTGAGAACGTATAAATTGTATTCATCCGAGGCGGGTAAGCAGTTGTTGATCCATGGAATGCTTCGAAACGGTAGGGGGGGGATATTTTGTTCCATACACACATCGCATTACCCATTTGTCCAGGAAATACCAAATGCTTTCTGTTATCATTGGATATTTGAAGCGTATATTCTGTGTTTCTTCAAAAATATAAAGTCTCAGAAACATTAACTTTTCTCATTCAATTTCTTGCATTCATCATTTCAAACTGTCAAGACTTTATTACTTTCTTAATTACTTCTCCAATCAATACAAACGTAATCAAATCTTGATTAACACATTTATCTTGATCAAATATAATAATCAAATAACCATCAAACTACAATGTCCGTCTTTTCTCTAATCAATCAATTCAAACAAAGTCCTCCGTGTTAACACACTCTCAAGAAACTCTATTCTTGGTGCCGCAAAACCCCGCGCCGTGCGTCCGTTCTTACCGAAGGAATTCCATTTCCTCCGGTCCAAAACAATTCCGCACTTCCCGCCTGCGAAAACACAAGGGACTTTTCCTTTTCTCGACCGTACCCTCCGTGGTCGAAAAACCCCTCTCTCTCCGAAACACGGCAACCCCTACGAAATCAACTTTCCATAATTCCCGTCAACAGTAGTCTCAGACACTACACAAACCCACAATGTCACTGTAAATTATTTTCATTCCATATTTTCCTATTTATTTCGAATCAAGTGGTGTTTTAACAGGTGCTTACAACTGCAATGTAAATGCTTGTTCCACTTTCTTCAATATAAAATTTTAGCTTTCAGTTGTAAGAAAGAAAAACCCTCACTATCATTTACCTTTAAAAAAAGACATCGATCCTATTTCAAACATATAACTCCCCCTGCCCCCCTTCATATCCTCGTTCAGATGATCGAGGCTTATTCTATTGAGGCGAGGGGAGGGAAAGGAATCCAAACATATTACTCCTAAATTTTCATTTATTTCAAAGTGAAATGAAGAGAACTGAAGCAGGGTAAGCAACTTTTAGCACAAATAATGAATGCAAAGGAATAAAAAAAATAAGTAAATAAGCCCAAATAAAAAAAAAATTTGCATCTAAATCTCAACACTGCAACGCCAGACAAATTTTTTTGCATTTAAGGAGTTAACATATTATTTCCATCCCTCATCGCTTTTTTCCCTACAAGGGGAATAAAAATAAACGCTTTGTATGCGGGAGAGGGAAGGCGTGAAAAAAGGAATCTATCAAGTGAGCAGAAGAATAAGCCAGGGGGTGGACGACAAGAAGCCCCGCCGAAATCACGTCTGTTCCAAAGAAAGGCAAAAGCACAGAGAAGAAAAAATCGGAAGTTGAAGTAAAAGGAAGCTGAAAGGAACGTGACTTTAGGATTCTGGATTGGATGAGAGGGGGGTATAAATCGATTGTAGAAACTCTTCCTTCCAATGTCCTGGAGGAGATTCTTTTTAATCTAAGGAAAACTTATTCTTATTTATAGCAAATTTCGACTGGGATGGCTTTGGGACCTTCTTTGGAAGAACTCTTTTGTCCACTTAGAGGAGAAGTAATCCTTCTTTTTTTATTGATTTGCGAGCTGTTTAACCTTTTCACTCCACAACCCGCCCACGCAGACGAAAATTTATCTGAATTTATCCCTTTTAAAAACTTTAGGTGTTAGCTTAAAATGAGTTGTGTTATTCCTGGATTATAGCAAACGTAGCTTTTTTTATGTGTAACATCTTTCCTCTCGATTGCTGGGTATTTGTCAGAGTGATTTCGCGAAAAGGGACGGATGTGGGTAACAGGAAGTGACGTAAGCTCGTTATTTGATTTGACCATGGAGAGCGCGTGGTGTTGACTCTTCACTACCCACGAATTCTTCTTACACATCCTAAAAGCTTACTTTACATCTTTCCGTAAGCCCTCATAGGCTAGTGTTTAGAGAAGCTGACTTGAAATGAATTGTCCTGGGTTCTATTCTCGGGAACTTGCTACTTTCAAATTTGCTTTAAATCACTTTAATTTGCTTCGAAAATTATTTCTCTTCATCAAATTGAAATTTCGGCGTTCTTTCCTGTTTTTTTTCTTTTTGTACTTTATTTTTTATTAGCACATTCAAAACATTGATTTAGCTGTTGCAAATTCTTGGTTTTTGTGCAAACAAGATGCAATATTACACTCATGTCCGTAAATTAAGGATAATTCAGAATCACACAGAAATTTAACTCTAAAATAAAAAATTCACCTGTGTAATTATCACACATCTTGAAGAATATGCAAATTACAGGAAACCATCGGATGGCGCGGATAGTACGTCACCGTAACGAGAGTGCAAGAGAGGGGTATATAAGGAATAGTGGCAAAGAAGTAAAATTGTTCACAAGCGCTTTAAAAGCCTTTCAGTGCAATAACCGCATAGTTATGGCACAAAGGAAGCATTTGGATAATTTTTTACATGGTAGAATTATTGGAGGACTGGAATGTGGACGTACCCAGCTGGAAGTATCCGAGGAACTTGGAATCGCCCAGAGTGTCATCTCCAAGCTTTGGCTACGATTCCAAGATGATGGTAATGTGAGTAGATGTTACAGCACAAGTCGCCCCCGAGTTACAACGCCGAATGAGGACCGGTATTATTTGGCAGTTACTGCCAAAAGAAACAGACAGAGCACAGCATCAGACCTGTCTCGTCAGTTCTCTTCAGCTACCGGTACGACAGTTTCAAGGCAGACCGTGTACGGACGCTTAGGGCACATTGGTCTATATACTCGTAGGCCTGTCAGATGTGTTCCACTTACCGCAACTCACTGTCGCCTGCGATTAACCTGGAGTAGAGAGCATGCATTCTGGATACCACAACAGTGGTCTTCTGTGATGTTTTCCGACGAGTCCAGGTTTAGTTTGTAGTCTGATTCTCGCCGGACTTTAAGAATAGTCGGTAGGGCCTATATCAACAATGTTAAATTGAGCCATTTTAGGAACATGTTTCTCCGAAATTGTTGAATATAAAAACTTCAAATTTTGGCTGTATAATAATTAGGCTTTTTTTATCTAAATAACAGTAAAGTGTTTCAAATATATTGTTTACTTTTTTTCAAAAAAATTCATCGTAAAAGTATCGCTTTGAAATTTGTGAAAATTGTCATTTTTTTACTATAATTGCTTCTGAGCAAAATATTTTGGGAAAATCTCCAAGAAAGTAGCTCCATTATATATAGTTACATATTATTTATGTGCAGTAAAAATTGCAAGTATATTGATTTTTTAGATTCTTTGAAAAAGGTACAGGTAGTTTGAAAACAATCATTTTGAGATAATTGCATTTTAAGTGTAAAAAGGCACTTAATTACAAAAATAATGAATTACAACATGTATTTGCCCTATTTTATTAAACATTAGTATCTTCTTAACTTTTTAAACATAAAATAGGAAACAAAAAAGCCTTAAAATGTTCAGAAAATACATATATAGTATTTTTCAGTTTTTGTTCAACGAGATCTTTTTAGCATTTGCATCAATTTTCACAAATTATGTAACAATCTGTGAAGAATTTTTAGCTTCAATGCATTACAAATGTCAAATTGGACCATATAACATCATAAATATATAGTAAACATGTATCAACATGTAAAAGTCATGATTTGGGAATATGTGATTTTACGACTTTAGAAAAATTTAACTATGGATTTCTAACTTTCCATGCAAACACAAGTTCTAAAAGTTTCATTTTCTCTAAACTGTACAAAAGATTTTAAAAAAAGTCAAAAATAAAACCGTTTTTATGTTTTTAAACATGAAATTTGTGTATTTTTATGCATGCAACAAACTTCTCGCAACGACAAAAAGCATTACACATCTGAGTTATAATTAGTTAGCTATTATTGAAAAACCTTTGAATATTAAAGCTTAAAGCTTGTCTAAACAATAAATAAACAATAATATTTGCAATGAAGTGAAATATTTAAAATATATTGTTTAGTTTTCTCAAAAACATGTAACATAAAAATATCACTCTGAATTTTTTTAAAAAAATTGACATTTTTTGTCACGATATATGGACTCCAGTCAAATATTTTGGGAAACTCCTCAAAAAACTCACAAGAATATATATAGTTACATATCAGTAACACGAGGGAAAAAAATTAATGTACATTTATACCTTATATTCTGAGAAAAAGATGAATGCAGTTTTAAAAACATCATTTTTGAAAAAATTGAATTTTTATATTAAAGTGCCATTTTATAACAAAAATCATGAATTAAAGCATGTATTTATCCCATTTTATTATTCATTAGCATCTTTGCAATTTATTTTGCATAAAATAGTAAACAAAAAAGTCTTAAATTGCCCAGAACAGCATTTTTCAATTCTTTTAACGAGAAAACATCAAAATTTTCTCAAATACTGAATCAATTTTTAAACAATTTGTAGCTTTAATACATTACAGATATCAAATTTGAACAGAAAGCATCATAAATATAATGTGAAAATATATAAATATGGTTTTGGTGTGAATTTGAGATGGTATTTAAAAATACCTGATTATACGACGTTTCTTAAGTTTTCGTTAGGTTTTCGTAACATTATCATTAGGTTTTGTTGTTGCTGACAGTTTCTAAGTTTAAAACTTCAAAAGTTACTTTAAACTGGACAAATGGTTTCTAAAACAGACAAAATAAAACTGTTTCTATGTTCTTAAACATGAAATTTATGTATATTTATGCATGTAACAAGCTTCTCGCAAAGACAACAAACATGATATTTAATGTATCATCTCATACCTTTTTCTCAGAAACGATTAAACATAAAGACTCAAATTTTTATTTATATTAATTAGACATTACATTTATACTGAAGTGATTTTTTTTTAATAAAATAATTTGTTTCTTCAAAGACAAACTTTTAGTTCACCGAACAATTATTATTATCAATTTATTATAAATTGTAATTTTTTTGTTATGATAAGTGCTTTACATTTAAATGTTTAAGAATATTTCAAAAATATCACTTAAGTATACACAATTACATTTAAGAAACATACATAAAGTAAATTTACGCAATTTTAAAAATATAAATTTTAAACATGCATACAGTATATTTACACAATTTTAAAAAAATAAGTTTTTGAAAACAGAAATTTTTATAAAAAAAATCTTACCTTTGTATTAAATTTAATCCAAATTCTTCTTAAATATCACATAATTGTAACTTCAAGTATTTTTAAAATATTTTTAGCTTTTTTTTAAGTCTTTTAAAGTTTTAATTAGTTATTATTACTAATTATTTAAACTAAATTTAAAGTGAAGAACAGGTTTAAATTTAGGTAAAATCACTAAATATTAAATATAGCATTCAAATTAAATCACATGCTTACAAATTTCGCACAAAATTTTTTTGCAAATCTAGCACAGTTAAATTTACAGTTACTATACAGGTATCTAATGCAAATTAATAAAAATAAATTGAGGCTTTGCAACTTTGCTTCAGATTTAAAAAGACAATGTTTACATTTCTATCTGTCAAATGGGCGTGGTTCATAAGCTGATTATTTTTTTTAAATCATTTTAAAGAACTTCTAATTCAGATAATGGTTTGTATGTTATATCAATGGAAAGCTCCCGATTAGGGCTTTATAGAAATATCAAAATCTCAAAATTGATTTTTAAAAGGGGTCTACCCTACTGACTTTTCTTAATATGGAGAGCGCCAGGTACCCGTTAAGACCAAGAGAACACCATTGAACGACACCGTTACGGTGGTGCAGGATATTTCGTTTGGGGAGGAATTATTCTTGGTTCGAGAACTGACCTGTGCATGTTCAGAGTATAACGATGACAGGCCACATCTATCGGAATGTCATTCTGGAACAACGTGTACGTTTGTTTCGGGGTGCCATGGGTACTGAATTTCTGTTTATGGATGACAACACCCGTCCTCATCGTGCAAACATTGTAGACGAATGGCTTCCATCGGAGAATATCACCCGTATAGATTGGCCAGCATACTCACCGGACTTGAATCCAATAGAGCATGTGTGGAATATGCTTGGCCGACGAATTGCAGCCCATTAACCCTCTCCCACCTATCTATCGGAACTTCGGAGGGCATTGCTTGATGAGTGGTATAATATTCTCCAAGATCAGATTGATAATTTGATACTCAGCATACCTAGGCATTGTAAGGCCTGTATTGCATCGTCCGGGAGACATAATCCGTATTAACCATCATACTAACCATGTTATATTGTTTTTTGTAAATAGGTTATTTTTTGAAATTTGCTCCAGAGAGTAAAAATCGCAATTTTTTTTAATTATGTCAATTATATAGCATCTTTTTTGCTCTTTACCTTTTGTTTAATAAATAGCTTTTACAAATAAGTCAAATTTGTTTTGCTTCTGTCTCTTTCTTTGCCTGAACTTCATTATCCTTAATTTATGGACATGAGTGTAAATAAAATTCCTCAAAAAATCAAAATGGATGGCTTAAAATTTAAGTTTGAGATAGTTGAAGCATTATGAGCATCTCCTACTAAAAAAAAGTATTTTAACTGATGATGAAGACAACAGTGTTGTAATTTCACTCACAAAAAGATCAAAGCGTTATAATCCACCTGCTATACAAGTTACGGCTTTTATCCTGGCCATTCCAGGACAAAAGTCTTGACTTGTAGAGCCATTTTCGATGTGTTGATGACATTTCAAGGCCTCTCAAGTGCAGATATAAATACTACGAAAGCAGTTCGAAAACATATTGGGAAAAATGCAATGGTTATTTATGCGTGCCAAAAAAAAAAGATTTTTACAGTAAATGTGTGAAGGTCCCCTTGGACCTCACTTTGAGAACGAGAATAAGTAGGAGTCAGATAAGAGCCTGTAGCCATTTTTATAAATAACTTTCTTTATTTGGTTATCTTATCCAAATAGAATCAAAGACTTATTAACAAATATATCTAACTAGTATTATGAGGTTTTTTAAAGGGAATGTCCTTTAAATTAACTTAAATATTTAATGATCCAATTAATTAACAATTAGAATATCGATCACGCAGAGATTACCACGATAAGAGATCCCAGAATTATATTCTATAATGTTCTTATTGGACATTTAACTTTAATCTCACTCCTAAATGAAACTTTTAATGAGACTTCAAATATAAATCAATATTTACCACACAATCTCAACTCTTCTTGAGAGTCAATTATCCACCAAGAAATCTTCAATTATAAATTTCTAATTTCACTATTATGCCTTTCTGCTTCAATCTCTCTCTCTCCTACTGCTCTAACTTTACTATTCCGTTTGACTTAAATACTTTATCTAATCTGCATAACAAGGAATCCTGTCCTCTTTTTGGAGCTGATTGGAAATAGGTAGGGAATTAAATTTCCCTAAAAAAGACGTCTCAGAAGGTTAGTGATAAAGTTCCGTATAGATTTGTCACAAATGAATAATGAATTAATAAAAAGAGTTAATTATACATCAATAATTTCTTTATTTGTAGTAGTACAGTAAATCTTAGTTTGAACTAAGATTGTTTCTTCTATCAACTTAGAGCTAAAAATGTATAACTCGTAAAATTACATAGGTGACCTGTTTCACAGATAACACCCAACCCGCACGGTCGCGCGGGTACCGTCTATGTTCCGGGGGGTTTTTTAGTATTTTCCCCAGTGTCATTGGGGTCCATATAGTATTATAATAACCAGAAGAATTTAATATTTAAAGATAAATATAATTCGGGTCTTAAAGGGATATACCGAAGGTGGTTCTGCTCTTTAAAAAAAGCTATCACTCACTTCCCATGATTTTGAGTGGTGATTTTAACTTTAACATCAGTTTGCCAAAAGCTAAGCCACCCATAGCTTTTTGAAATGATGAGCGCAAGCACGAAATGAACACAAATCAAAATGTTTCGTCTGCTAACAGCGGTACTGTTATTGGTGCTGTTTTTCAACGATTTTTAAATACTTGGAAATCACAAGTATATGTGCCATATTTTAGTTTTCATAAGTCTATTATCTCCGCTCTTCCTTAAATTGAACATGAATAATTATTTTTGATAGAAAATTTCATTTTACTCCTTGTGTTAATTAAATAAAATTTCATTAAAGATATAATTATTCGATGGAAAATTATTTCCAATTCATTTTTTTCAGGATATAAGTTACTATTGCGTATTTACCACGACAACTTGTCAGATGTTACACATCATATGCGACTACTGTAAGGCTTGATTCTTTTTTTTTCTTTTGATAATTCCTTCTTTATATTATTAATATTTGTGAAATGCTTCCGTTTGAAAATTGTCAAACTCCCCCTAAGATTCTGTTGAAGTAGACGATCTTTTCTAGCTCCTCTGCACATGTCGATAGGTTTGTGCATAATATAACAAAAAATATGAATTTCTTAAAGTGGTATGTTTATTCTTGTTTCAATTGAAACTCCCTTTTAGTACGTGAGAAAATCACAGAACATCTTAAATAAATTTTCAGTATTTTTACCCGCGAATTTGGAATGACATTCGAAATTTAGATTACTTTAAAAAACTAAACCGATTGACTAAGAATAGAAAACCATTTATTATAAAATGCTGGGAGCGTTGACAAATATTTTTTGTTATAAATAATTCATTTTGAGCTTACATTGTTCTTATTTTTTGACTGCAAACTTTTCATTATGCATTTTGAGTCCATTGGTTCAAAAAATTAATGAAATATATTTTTTTTAATTTAATGAATAGGGTATACGAATAAATATAGATATTTTTTTTATCCGAGCTTTTAATTGGTGAATTGTATCTTTCCAAATTTTAAAATAAATGGCCAAACAAATGTTTATTTTTAAATTTCCCGAAACAACACTTCTTAAGCAAACACACAAAGTACAGGTATGTTAAGATAATAATTGATATAACTATATAATTCTGTGCGTAGTAAATAACTGCAAATTCCTGCTTAAATACAATCATTTTTTAAAAGGTTATATTTATATGTGATCATATTGGATATATATATATATATAAATGTGTAATAATTCCCTTTAGCGTCCTTTTAATTAACTTTTTTTAATAATATTAAAATAAGTTTTTAATTTTTATGTTCAAATCTAACGCCCCAATCTTAATGGTAAACAAATGGTATTATTACCTCAGAAATCCCTTTTCCACCCATTTTAAGTAATCAGAGCTCTTATTACAAAGGAGTCACGCGATCTTCACTGCCGGGTATAAAAAGCGAGTTTTTCTGTGCTCGCTCTCATTGTCTGCTTGCCTTCCCCATATAATCGTTGCCGTTTGCTTTTTTGTTTTCGCCTCGTCCATGTAAAAATGTACATATCGCTGCAGCTCGTTTACCATTTATGTCTTCGTGTGTTTGTAAGCTTATTGTGAAGTCGTAACGCCTTTGTTGTTTCGTGTGAAAATAAAGAAGAGTAAAAGGAAATCAGAAGTTCTCCGCTTATTCAAAAACAACTAACACTGGACAACGATATTACATATATATATATATATATATATATATATATATATATATATATATATATATATATATATGCGTGTTTTATTATAAATTATTTATAATAATTCAAATATACTTTAAAAACTTTTAAAATATGCTTCAAAGCCTTTTTGTAAAGCCATAAAAACAAAAATAACTTTTTCATTCTAAGAAAATTCAAATACTAACAATTTTCCAATCAATGATAAACTATAAGAAACATTTTTAAGTAAAGTGTGAAAGAAATGACTGCATAATGAATACAATATCATTTCTTTTATATAAATATAAACAATGTGATGTGTTGTTGATTAATATCGTTTTCAACTGAGGAATTTCAGTTTGAACAGATTCCTGAAGACGTTTCACTAAGTGCGACACATCTAAACGTTTTAAGACTCTCGAAAAAGTAAAATAAACAAAAGTATTTTAATCAAGCGCCATTGAATGGAATCCAGTCTGAAGTCAGTTGCCTCAACAACAATGAGCAAAGAAATAGAATAATGGTGATGCCTTTTAAGAAATTACGTGGATCTCATATGGAATTATTTCATGTCCATTCTGTACTTCATTTCTTATTATAACTTTTTAATGAGAATTCATTTTGACAGGTAAACATTTAACATTTATCATTTGGTTAAAAAATTTTATAATTAACTGTAATGGTAATTATTTTAAATTTTAATCCTTTCTTTTTTTAATACTTGTATTGTTATATATAACTGACATTTGTATAGTGTACAGAATTGGTAATAGAATACTGCTTCTTATTGTTCTGCCTTTGTGTTTCAGAGCTTTAGAATACTGCCTTGATGTTGGAAATATTAATCTTTCTGCGATTAGGACAATCCGTGTACTTAGACCGCTCAGGGCAATCAATAGAATACCAAGTAAGGAACATTGTATCTTTCTTTAAAACTATTAGGCCATTCCATAAACAATGAAATTAACATTTCGCTTCATGAATCAGGGAGTAAAATCTACGTTCATGTGTTTTAATTTAGTAATAAATTCATCTTATTCTTATTTTCAACTCAAGTTGTAAAGAGATATCTGTAAAAAAAAAAAAAGTTTTTTTTTTTTTAATAATGGAAATGACAAAAGAGATTAATCAGCATATGTTTGCTTTATAGGTTATATAAAGGTACCAATAAACGAAGGTACAAAGAATATGAAGACCTTACAGTATGTGCAAGCCTATGTTAGGTGGCTTACCACAACTTGTAACATAGGAGGATGAGTCTCATGCTTTAAGTTCTAAAGGCTGTTTTCGATTAATGTTAAAGAATATGACACAAATTTGGAACATTTTTCAGATATAAAAGAAATGAACATTTTGTATGATATTCGGGCTTCACTATCCTTTAGAGAGCAGCATTTTTTAACATACTAACATACACATACATTTTTTAATATACACATTTTTAACCGAGTTTAATCATTTTTTCTGGTGTAAAATGTGTTTCACGTTTTTTCTCCTATACCGTAATGTTAAATGGGCTATGCCTTCACGTATTAACACGAAAAAGAAAGTATTCATGGAATATTTTGAAATTTTTAAAAACACTGTATTGTTAACAGAGGTATGACCTATAACATTGCAAATTTCCATGGAAATTGCGGCATTTTTCTGTCTGAAAATGTGCTTCGCGTTTAGTTCAAGCTCTCGTACTTTTACCGAAAACAGCCTTAAATTGTGTCTTTCATCGAACGATACCGTAAAAATCAGTCTATTTCGGTTCCGTCACACTAAAGAAACATATTTATGGAATGAACCAATATTTTTGTCAAACATTTCATGTTAAAGACCGTTTCTTCATTCATACTTTTTTTGTAAAAAAAGAGAAATAAAAAGACAAACTCTCTTTTTTTGCAGGTATGAGAATCTTAGTGATGCTGCTTCTCGATACGCTTCCAATGCTGGGGAACGTTCTACTCTTGTGCTTTTTTGTGTTCTTCATTTTCGGCATAGTGGGGGTGCAGTTGTGGGCTGGCCTTCTGAGACAACGGTGCTATATAGAACTTCCTAAAAACGTTTCGTACCCAGAGTAAGTACTCAAGCTCGCATTTACTTTAGTTTTTATTCGAGTACGCTTCTGCTCTTTTTCCCGATAATTATTTTTTTTTATTTAGCACTTCAACACGACAAGAATTGTTACATTATTCTTGCTTCTTTAAACTATAAAAGCAATATATACCGATTATGATTTATTTATGTTTTCATGTATCTTTTATTTTATAAATAAGTTCAGATTTCTATTCTGAGGAATACAGATCAATACTAGAATAAAAACTCCTGACTTAAAAAATAAAGTTTCTGATGTATAATACTTATAAAAAGCGCCTGGTGTTCCTTTTTGAGGATACAATATTCGGGAGTCTAATATTCTTAAACTATTATTATTAGAATTAACTATTATAAATATTATTAAACTTCTATTATATTATTAAACTATTTATAAGCAAATTTAGGAAATATTTTCCTGTGGAACTTCATATTTGTTAATTATAGCATTCAAACTCAAGTCAAAATGTATTTAATTTTAATAATGTCTGTAAAACTGTTTAATTTTATATCGCAGTAGAAACACTTTATTTTGAATCTACAAAAAGTTTCATTTATCTAATTATAAATTGCTGTTTGAGAAGAATGTAAAAAATGCAACACCAAGGAGGAATCATCAGAAATTAATGAAATTTAATGGACAAATGACTTGTATTAGTACAAATAAATGACGACATTTTCAAAGCAGAAAAGCAATATTAAGTGTCCGAAATAAGTATTTGGTGTAGATATCGCGCGCAGCAATAAGTGTTGCTATACGACGTGGCATGGAGTACAACAGATTTTAAATGTCTGTTTGTGGAAGAGGATTCCATATTGCTTGTATGCACAGCAAAAATTAATCTTTTGAAGATGCAGGACGAAGACCATGAGCGAGACGCCGACCAACCAAATCCCACACGTGATCAATGTGTGACACATCCGGCTAAGCAAGCCAAGGAAGAAATTTCATGTGTTGGGCTGAACAGAAGTCTCGAACAGTCTTTGCAACATGTGGGCGTGCCATATCCCGCTGAAAGATAGCTTCAGGGATACCTTGAAGGAAGCGAACGACTTCGGGCTGTAACACTTCACGGACGTACCTGTTGCTATTACGATTACCCTCAATTCGTAGCAAATTAAATAGTCCATGATACGAAATCGCACCCCAAACCATAACTCCGGGTGTTAGGCCATTATTTCCTTCGATAACGCACTTTGGAAGTCAGCGTTCACCGGCACAGCGTCTACGCATGCGACCCTCATGGTCCCACAAATTGAAGCGTGATTCATCTGAAAAGACAACTTGGTGCCAATCAGCTTTCCAGGCTCTGTGCTCATGAGCCCATTGCAGACGCAGCCTTCGATGGTTTGTTGTGAGGGGAATCCTGTATAAAGGCAAACCAGCACGCAATCCACGGTGCAGCACACATCGACTAATTGACGAAGCCGACATTAGTACACATATAGCAATAGACCGACGTGCTGCCAACTGCCTGGACGAAGCTGTACGGTCATTCACCGCCATGCGGAGCAGGTGGCAATCGTCACGCACTGACGTCACCTTCCGTCGTCCACTGCCAGTTTTTCGAGTTGTTCGGTGCTCGTCGGTTCACTACTTCCAAACTCGCATCATTGTGGAACTATTCCGCTGCACACGAGCTCCTACTGCGCGATAGGAAAATCCTTCTTCTCGAAGGCCGATAATCCTCCCCCATTAAAACTCCGTAAATTGTTGGAATTTCTCCTTATTTCGTCGTGGATGCATACTTAGGTCTCACTAAACGATCGCCATTAACAAATCATCATTAACTATTTTCAACATCCCGCTACAACCCTCTATTTATACGCTTTCATCATCAGTTCAGAGGGCGCTGCGCACACCACACATGCGTAGTGACTCTGAAACTTTACTATTTTACGTAACTACCTATAATTGATATTTACTGCAAAGTTCATTTAATTCTGGTGATTCCTTCATGATGTTGCATTTTTTACAAACAGCAGTGTATAAACTGTATCGCGAGCACACACACACAATTGTACTGCTTTTATAACTTATCATGCGAATTACATATTTTTATTTCTATTTTCTTACAATGAACATATTTTTATTTGAATTTGTTTCTTAAACGATGATTTATGGAAAGTTTAGAAAAAAATGTTTTAAATTGATGCGTGCAATATTTTAATTTGCATATTTTGTATCACCTTTAAAAAAAACAGCAGTAATTTACAATATTTAACTATGCAATCAAGGAGACTAGAATCGATATCGTCTCCCATCCCGTGATTGCACCTTAAGACGCAACAGCGAACAACAAAAAATTTTTGTTCTTTTCTTTTCTCGAATGGATAAGAATCTCCTTTTCCACAGGAAATTCTATTATTCTAAGAACCCAATTCTTCTCCCTCCCCCCAAGAATGAAATCCCATTTTAGCAGTGGTACAACTATACGAGATGAAACATCAATTGACTTTCGGTCCAAGCGAATGGAGATTTACATAATTCTCACAGAGGAGCGATCGAGATCGTGCGCGACCTCCTCCTGCCGACGAATGGCTCCTCTAAAGTAGAGAAAGTTTCCTATTTGTTCAAGGCAGAAATTTCCCTTTATTAAAGAGCTCCCCTCCCATATTCTTTGAACTTGTATGTATCGTTTCTTGTATTCATAGTAAATTAAACGAAGGAGTAAAAACTATTCAATGTTAACTTTTTTCTAAAACTTTTTTGCTACTTTAGTGTGCTTTGGACGGATTAATTTATATTTAATTTTCAAGTATAATTTGTTACTTCAAAAATCAAAGAATGTTGTCTTAAATTTTAAATTTTATGTGAGACCTCCCTTAAAAAAAGAATCTTGAGATTAAATTCTCTTTTTACTTTGGAAGCGGAATGTAACTAAGCATAGAATTTGGTGATTAAATAAGCTCGATAAAGTTCAAAAATGCCTAAGAAGCATTCTTTGGAGTGAAAAAAAATGTTTATAATCCAAGACTACCTTGTATTCAGGAAATCGGTCGCGTCACGACACGAACCTTAGGGGGACCTTAGAAGGTTATTTGTCCTCGGTAAAATAAGCAGCAATACTTACGAAAACGCGACTGGCCTCTTCGAAAACAGGTAAATGTTTTGGATTTGTGTATAAAAAAATCATACATACATAAATACTTTGCAATCAAATAATAATTTTTTTGTTTTCTTTACTACTTTAATCTTTAAAAATTACTATCAGAAATAAATGATAATATAATATTTTTCACTGATGTGCTTCAGAATTTTATGTTTTCTTTTCTTTCCTCGTTCTTCTGTTACATCCACCTACTTATCTCTCCCATGCAATTGTTCATTTTTGTGATTCAAACAAATCATTGAGCCAATGTTTCCTTGGCCAATTCATAAATGTCGTAAGAATCTAAAATTTTTAAATTTACTTTTGCTACACTTTATCGCAGTATTGCTAGATAATAAAAAATTGAAAAGAAAAAGAAAACCATGAGAAAAGGTATATAAAAGTACGATAAAAACATTTTTTTCACTTTATATTATTCCATCCGAAAGAAAATGAAAATACCAATTTGTACGTCAAGGTCTACATGCAAAATCCATGAGCAGTCTTAAAGAAATGCTTCTGTGCTCTCTCTCTCTCTCTCTCTCTATCTATCTATCTATCTATCTATCTATATATATATATATATTGATACGTTGATCGGTGTTCGAGGATTTTATGCCAATCAGTCACAAAAAACACATGACAGTTTTTTGAGAGCGAGGAGAATTTATTGTCGAAAATTCTAGTCATTGAAGTACAGGATTCAGCAGCAATATTCACAGAATAAATCTCAGGTCTTCGCACCTTCAACAGCACTTAGACACAATTATCAGTGTTAAAATATACGTATATAAAAGGTTATTCATAAGCAATCGCTGGTTCAACAGTTGAAGTAATCACTAATTGCTTCAACGATCAGAGCAATACTAACTGATCGCTTGTTAAAACCAGACTGACTGACTTTCGGCGAGCTCTTTCTCTATTTATATCCCTCCAAGATAATTGGAGAAAAACACGCTTGCGTCATTGGTCTCGAAATTAGTGGATTTCTCTATTAATATCTAGAAGAATCCAAAGGGTTCCGAACTCTCTAAAAATGGACGCCAAGTCACCAATTTGGTCTCCAAAAATAACGCCAACTTGACTCTATCACCGAGATTTCGCCAAGTTCCCATTGAATCCCCTTGATCACGTAAGGGACGACGTTTACTTGTGAATATTACAATTTTGACGTAAATTAAATGTAATTGAGAGTAAGATTGTGCACAGAACCAAATATAAATATTGACACTATTTTACACAAAATTCGTAACAATATGTATATATTCATGGTGTTGTCCTCAGTTTGTTTTCGGCAGAATGCAACATTCCTTTGTGTGTGTTGACAGAAACGTGCCGCCTTTCTACCACGATCCCGACGACGACGAATCCGAGTACATCTGCAGCCTGGACAAGGACAGCGGGATGCACCGTTGCGCAGATCTGCCCCCCTACATGTACATGGGGCGGACGTGCAACGGAACCGCCCTCCCCTTCAGCAGCAACGCCCCCACCCCCACATCGTGTGTCGACTGGAACAGGTATTACGTCATCTGCAGAGCCGGCAACAGGAACCCCTTCAAGGGGGCCATCTCCTTCGACAACATCGGTCTCGCTTGGGTGGCAATATTCTTAGTAAGTGGCCCTTTTCTTATTTTTCTCCCAAACAAATCGTTTTTAATGTGCCAATACTAATTTCATCACATTTATACAGCTGGCAGGAGATTACCTCCATTTCTATTAATTGTTCAACATTGGGTGCTAGAGGTAGCCTTCAAACCCCAAGGCATCCAAAAGGGATGAAATCTTACACTTTAAAGATAGGGGCAAAGTAAGGACACATAAAACTTCTCATTCAAAGACTTACTTTTTTAAAGGAGATTCGAATACCAAAGACCGAGTAATATCTGCGCCACATAATCATAATTATATTATAGATAACTATTAATTTAATTAATTAATAGAATTAACTTAATTAATACGGATAATTAATAACTGAATATTAAAATCATAATATATTTTATTTAAATATATTTTTATATTAATAAATAATATTTATAATAAAATATATGAGATAAATATTAAATGATATTTTATATAAAAATGAGTTACGTATAGTTTTATAATGAGAAATACAATATACTATAAACAAATATTATTTGTAATATAAAATAATTTATAACATAATATGCCTTTTTTTATATATTGTAAATTTAATTGTTTTATAATTATATAAAATATTTATTAAGTTCTTTTTAAATAAATGTAATTTTAATAAATGTATTTAAATAATTGTAATGATAAATTTATAGTCATTAATGAATTGTAATTGCTAATTAATGGATGGATTAATTTTAGTTAATAATTAATTAATTTTAGTTAATGATCAATGAATTTTAGATCATTCATGAATTAATTTTAGATTATAGTTCATTAATTAATTTTAGTTAATAGTTCATTGATTATTTTTAGTTAATAATGAATGAATTTTTGTTAATAATTCATGAATTAATTTTACTTAATAATTAATTAATTTTGATTAATAAATAATTTAAACAATTTATTTATTTAATTTTTTTTTACTTTATAAAATACAAAATAATTACATGAAATATGATTTAATATTTAATAAATCTTAATTTTAAAAAATAATTAAATGAATTGAAAAAAAAAGTTGATCGCGTGATTTGAACCCTATCCGCCCGATTAGAAAGCAGGCTTCCTGCACCATTGTGTCTCAGGAGATAATTAAAACTTAATTCTATAAAAACTAAGCAAAAATTTTGTGTGTTATTTTCTCCGAATTGCCTGTCCATTCGGCGGAATTCCATTGAGGGTTGAACATCCAAAAGGAGTGTACTACTATTACAGCAAGTCTCGACACCAAATGAATTTCCCTTAGTCGCGGCTTCCCCTTGTTAGTAAGGGGAGAAACCACAGCATTTTGCCTCTTTCATTATACCTGAAATATGTCAGCTAAATCTTTAATTGGTATTATCATTTTTCTCGTACGTGTGATTTGGTCTTTTTTTTTCAATCTTCAGAAAGCTGTTTAATTCGATAACTTTTAACTAAGATTTACTATTGAGAGTTGCACCGCTCTTGATTTGTCTTTACTCAATCCACATGGTATAGTATGCATTGAAAGCTCTTTGTGTCCCTATTCATTACTTGTGTTAAGTTGAAGGTTTCATAAATTATAAATATGTTAGTTAAAAGAATTAAGAAACAAAAATATATAAATGTTCTTAAGAACGCCATGCACAAAATGAGATGTCCATCCTCCACTTAACATGAAAATGTATCGATAGGGTGAGAATTATAAAATATTTTTTCAAAAAAAAAATCGCCAGTTTCTAAGATTAATTTACAGTGGTAGCAAAAAGTCCTGAACACACTCATTTTTTAGCGTAATTTTTGTGTTTGACTTCATTTTTCGTTGTAAAATTATCGCACTATCTTAAATATTGTTATTGATTTTAATGTATTTTTTATGCTGATTTCAAATCTACTACTAGTTTCTTAATGACTAAAATATTTTTTGTAGTAAAGCTGCCTGAACACAATAATGTAAAATATGTGCAGAATAAAACAATATAGAATAACATAATATGCAAAGAAAAATAACCCGAAAATTGACAAATACGGTATTTTTAATATATATATAAGCATTTTGAAAATTACATAGTTGTCACATGTTAGAAAATCAATATTTTATGGGCCAGTCGTTTGCTTTAATTACGGCTCTACATCTTTTTGGCATGGAATGCACCAATTTCAAAAGAAGATCTTTCGTGACAATATGGTTGAAGGAAAATATTAAACCTTCATTTAATTCACGTTTGTTTGAAGGTTTTTTCTTTGAAATTTCATAACCACTTTTAAACCATAAACTCTCTATCGGATTAAGGTCAGGAGACTGTCCTGGCCAATTCATTCTATTCACAGTATGGTCTTCCAACCATTTCTGGACTACCTTTGCACGATGCCAAGGGGCGTTATCATCCTGAAAAATCCATGGCTGATTCCCCAAAAGGTCTCTCGCAGTTGGTAGCAATTTGTTTTGTAGTATTTCAATGTAATCCTTGGCTTTCACTGTTCTGCTAACGATGTGAAGTCTTTCAACACCATGAGAAGTCATGCAACCCAATACCATCACTTTTGTCGGGTACTTACTTCACTGTGGGCTTCAGACACTGAGGGCTGAATTCCTCATGAGTGCGTCTTTTTACATAGGCACTACTTTGGTTGCCAGAAATACAAAACTGACACTCGTCACTAAATATGACCTTTTTCCAGTCTAATAGACCATAATGAATGCTCCCTTGCCCACGTCAATCGCCTCTTGCGTTGAAATTCAATCAGTAATGGTTTTGAGCGCGCGTTACAGCCTCGTAACCCAATTTCCAGCAGTCTTCCTCTAACAGTTCTTGGGCACACACTCACATTTGATGTCAAAGTCCATTGTTTCAAAATTTGCGAGGAATTAAGCTTTGTGTTTGAAAGGGTAATTCTGTGCAATAACCTGTCTTCACGTAAAGATGTTTTTCTAGGTCATCCTGATCACCCCCTGTCCGAAATAAAATTTGTTTCAGAAAATCTTTTCAAAGTTCTCACAACAGTAGAAAGGCCACATGGTACTTAAGCAGCAATTTGGCGCATAGAATAACCTTCTTCCTTCAAATGTATTATTTTGTACCTTTTATTCTCAGGCAGATATGATATTTTCCACAAACGCTCTTCAAAATGGTTTCAATACACTATTTTCCACAAGCACACAACTGCATTCAAGACAATAAACCACGTTTCACCTTTTTCTTTCAACCCTTTATCGCTACTGCTCTCTGATTGGTTGAAATAACGGAGCATTTCATTGGTGAAAAACACACTAGTTCATTCTTACAGTGACCTTGTACTTTCTCGTCAAGGGTTTTTCAACATATCAATGAAACTATTTACTTTAGATGAAATCTACAAACAGATTTGAAATCAGCATGAAAAAAGACATTAAAATCAATAACAATATTTAAGATAGTGTGATAATTTCATAACGAAAAATGAAGTCAAACACACAAATTACGCAAAAAAATGAGTGTGTTCAGGACTTTTTGCCACCACTGTATATTAATAAGTTGGAGCAAACAAATAAAAAACTGAGCATAATATAAGTAACTAATAAAATTTACAATAATAAACAATATTTTGTGCCCAAAAAACATGGTTTATGTACATCAGTTTGCGCGAATATATTTTCTTTAATAGTGAAAACTCAATTACCTAACTTAAAAATATGAAAATTGAAATGAAAATCAGCCATTATCCTTCAATCAAAAAATCTTTTTTCTACTATTGTACAAAAGTAAAACAAAATTATAAAAAACATTACAAGATGAAAATACGTATTTGGCGCTAAAAGAGAAAATATGTCACTTTTGGGTCCAAATTGAAGAATTCATTGCTATTATCATGTTTAGTTTGTTTTCAATCGTTGCGTTGATGCATCTTGCATCCCTCTAATCCTACTGGCGAAACAGAGCCTGATGTTACTCACCACTCGTCAAGAAAACCCATGACCTGGTTAAGAAGGAATTCTGAAGAAATAAAATGAGAGCTAAAAAGAAATCATATCACAAATTTTTAACAGAATAGAAACACAAATAATTTTCACAATCCTTCCTCCTCAGCTATATAAATTTCTTAGTTTCTTCCAAACCGTTTCCTCAGCCTATAAAAATTACCGATATTCAATTGATTCTCTTTATAGTACTGATCATTCCACAATTTGTATGCATCATGTGTAGTTTTTTTATTATACCCAAATACATAAAATCAAACCTCAGAGCTTTTTCTCTAGGAACTCATTTTAAGCTAAATAATAAAAATTCTTTTTATGTATGTGTGAAATTCTCTCTGTATACAATATCTATAGAAAATAAGCTTTCTTATCCTCAACTTTAGACTATGCGTACTAGAGACCATAAATCGTAAAAACTTGAACTAGTGAAATACTAGATAAAAAAAAGTATAGTTACCAACAAGATTTATATTTATCGCAAAAGATCATTACTAAGCAAGGTGGCAAGAATATTTTTCCGTAGATGACCGTTCGCGGGAATTTTAAAGAAAAAAAAGAGAAAGAGAGAAAAACCATCTTTAAACAGTCAAGGGTTGTCACTCTGAATCTCCAAAACTATTTCTTCGATGCTCGGAATTTCGAATCTTTGCTCACGCTTCGAAAACCATTCCGTGAAAAGAATGATAAACGGATATCTCTGCACGTCTTTGTTTATTTTGCTTTTTAGTTTGTTTGTTTTCTAAAATTTTGATGTAATGAAAGTTTTTCTCTTTTTTTATTTCTATCTCTACTTAGAAAGGGAATAGGATGAATCGTTTCCTGTGTTGTGTAATGTTTTTTCATCTCAAAAGTATATAACATTAAACACTATTCTATTAATATAATAATTTTTTCCTTTTTATATAAAAATTAATTACATATGATACCATCTGCATCGAGCAGATTTAGTCTCTAAAATTTATAAGATAATGAAATGCTCGTTTCCGTTATATCAATATGATATGAAACAAAAAGGTAAGCAAAATTTATCTATTCATCGATAATAATTGTTTTAAATTCAGAAATCGGCAGCATAAAAGCAAACAATATGAAAGTGCAATTTAACTCTTTATCACCAAAGATTAATTGAATCCTTTCGCATATTTCTTAATTCTTTATTAAAAGAACTGGAAAAAAAACATTTGTAGTTAAATACACATTCCTTATTAAGATATTTAAGATTCATATTTCCTATTAAAAGCAATGCAATTGCTGTAATGTTAAATAGGTTATTTTGCATTTTTTAATATTTGTATAAAGAATGTTCTTAAATCTTAAAAATAAATGTATTCACAAATTAGAAAAAGGTAACACTTTTTTAAAAATTGATGCACATTTATGAGTAGAAAGTAACAAAAACTTTTGCAATTCTAGCTTGAAAGAAGGTTCTTAAGAAATTAAATAAAAGAAAATTTAAACTCAGTTTTAATCAGACGATTGCATTCCTTTTGCAGGTGATCAGCTTAGAGGGCTGGTCTGATATTATGTACTACGTACAAGATGCTCATTCGTTTTGGGACTGGGTCTATTTTGTCCTTCTGATAGTCGTAAGTATATTTTCTGTGTTTCTTTGTAATTTTAATCTCTTATCATCAAAGTTTTAATGTTTCTTCAAGCACAATTTTGAATAGTAAATTTTGTCAGACAGTTCTGTAAAGCATAAAAAGCTTTCTTTTATGAAGAAATTTAATTATCACTCGTTAGCATTTTGAAAAAGACTAAATATTAACACTCTGTGTCAGAACTTTCAACTACAGCAGTGCCTCTCAAACTTTCGCTATTTGCGACCCAATTTTCAATCATAATTTTCAATGCGCCCACTCCATACAATAACAATGTATTCAATTCAATTATAATGTACTTTGATGTTAAAGCTAAGTACGACTGTAATTATTAACAGTACAAATTATCAAGAAAAGTATTAAATTTTGTATATGGGATCAATAGTAGCATTTATTAAACTTGTTCTTAACTTCGTATTGATGAATTAATGATCAAATACATTGATACGTTTATAAGTATACTAGCCGTTACCCACCCGCTTCACTGCGTATTTAACGATGTTGTATAAATGTATACATATACATTAATTATTGATATCTAGCATTAAGAATTCGATTGTATTGAAAAAAAATTTATAACTCTCGCCTCTTGATACAAAAAGGACATGAACTAAAATATCTAATTTCTTTTTATATCTAAAACAGAAGTAGAAAGATTTTTTGCGCTCACTTAACCTAATAATCAAGTGCATTTCCACCAAAGCAACTTTCAGTGCATCTCTACTCCATTAACGATGTTGTATAAATGTATACATATACATTAATTATTGATATCTAGCATTAAGAATTCGATTGTATTGAAAAAAATTTATAACTCTCGCCTCTTGATACAAAAAGGACATGAACTAAAATATCTAATTTCTTTTTATATCTAAAACAGAAGTAGAAAGATTTTTTGCGCTCACTTAACCTAATAATCAAGTGCATTTCCACCAAAGCAACTTTCAGTGCATCTCTACTCCATTAACGATGTTGTATAAATGTATACATATACATTAATTATTGATATCTAGCATTAAGAATTCGATTGTATTGAAAAAAAATTTATAACTCTCGCCTCTTGATACAAAAAGGACATGAACTAAAATATCTAATTTCTTTTTATATCTAAAACAGAAGTAGAAAGATTTTTTGCGCTCACTTAACCTAATAATCAAGTGCATTTCCACCAAAGCAACTTTCAGTGCATCTCTACTCCATGAAATGAACATGCGTGCTAAATTTCAAGTCTAAATCTAACAGAGCAAAAACGGAATTTTTATCATCAATACCTCGTTGAGAGCATTCTTAGTGGATTACAATTCAACAAATGAAGCATGCAAACACAATTTTATTATTATAGTCTTAGAAGTTCGAAAACGGGAATTTTGTTTATCAATACGCCCCAATAACTCTCCCCGCTACCGCTGGAGTTGATTTCCGTAAAATCCATTCTTAGTGGAACTCTATTCATCTAAAGAAACGTGCTCAACAAGTAAATGGGTTAAATTCAAAAACAGGAATTTTTCTATAACACGCCTTATCCCTCGCAACCCTACTCCTTTGGGGGACCGTTTTCGCAAAACTCTTTGTAAAAGGAACTCTATTCCATGAACGGAACATACCTTCTAATTTTCAAGCAGGTGGGTCTATTAGTTGAAAAGCGGAAATATTTATCTATTACGCCCCTTAATCACCCTCAGTGACCCTTGGGATCAATTTCCCCAAAAACTATCTTGTAGCGTATCTCTACGCCATGAAAGGAATCCGCTTACCAAATTTTAAGACTGTACGTCCAATAGTTTAAAAATGGAAATAATTATGCATAACGCCCTTTGGAGATCTATTTTCGTAAAAATCATTATGAAGGGGATCTCTACTTTATGAAAGAAATCTGTGTAACTAGTTTCAAGACTGTACATCTAATAGTTTAATAATGGAAATAATTGTCTATAACGCCCCTTAAACCCCCGTAACGCCCCTTGCGGTTCTATCTTTGCAAAATCTGTTCTTAGCTGATGTCTACTCCATGAAGGGAACCTCCCTACCCAATTTCAAATCTGTAGGTTGATGATGAGTGAGTGAGTCGCTTTTCTCCTTTCTATGTATAGATTCCATCAGTGTGAATGTGCATTTTATATTTCATTATGTTCGAATGTAATGCTTCCGTTCACAGTAAACTAATATTCTTTCTAAATAATCTTTTATTTTTGATTTACTCGCGCACTCCTGGATCACCCCCTAGGGTGGCGCGCCCCACAGTTTGAGAAACGGTCCACTGGTTATCATAAGTTAAGCGTAGAACTTAACGAACACATTTAACACACAATGCATATAGGAAGGTATAAAATAACATAAAAAATCACCACAGTTATGGTGTTATAGAATTTAGCATATACGTAGAAAGAACAAATTGGATAGGGTCAGTTTGGTATAAGGAAAGTACCTTTAATATGTGCCCGGATCCCCGAGAAGCAATAAAGCGATGTTTGATGCTCTCAATTAATTCTGTAGAAAGTGCGAGCCATTGCTCTTCCAATGCAGTTGAAAGACTGGCTAGGGTTCCAGTAGGAGGATTGAGAGCAGCTACACGTTATTCTAGAGCAGTGCTCCGCAACCTTTTTATCACTGCGCACCGGTCAACGTTTCATAATTTTACCGCGGCCCGCTGAGGGTGGAACACGTTCATTGTTCATATTTTAGATTGTTTTTATTTAACAATTTTAATTTAGTTACTTTTAAATATGCCTTCGGAATAAAATATATTTGCACCAAAAATGAATAAAAGTGATTTAACTTGGAATATAAAGAGATTTCCGTGGAAGGTTGCGTAAATCCGACAGAAATACACCACTTTAAATAAAATGGCAATAGTTTATTGTTCTTTAGGTGGCCCGGCACCATTTGATCCACGGACCGGGGGTTGCGGATCACTGTTCTAGAGTGTCCCAAACATCTCGATAGGGTTAAAGTCCGAGAATCAGGCTGTCCACGGCATGTGCTGAATTGTTTCCTGCTCCAGAGAAGCATCCACGATGCGACCCTTGTGCGTTCTCGCATTGTCATCCTGTAGCACGAAAGCAACACTTATAGCCCTGACATAGGGGTACTCATAAACACACAGGTGTGAGCATTAACATTTCCACGGGAAAATACGTGGAGGTCTGTGCGCCTCCCCCCTTCAAAGAGATACCACCCCAAGCACAGACACTACCAGTTTCGTATGCATCTCTTTCACGGATGTGTCATGCAGGAATGCGAGTCTCAGGTTCACTCTAAAGGAAAATGCGCCTATTATCGCTTTCGAGGCTACACCTGGACTCCTCCATAAAGAGAACACCCCTCCATTGATCATGCGTCCAGTGGACATGTTAACGTATCCACTGCAAACGTTCCCGCTTATGCCGTGACGTGCACGGGACCCAAATGGCTGGTCGCCTCGCATAAAGACGACATTTTCGAAGGCTTCGACGCATGCTTGACCATGATACCAACCTTGCGAAGCTTTCAACGAGAGAGTATCTGAGTTCAGCCGGAGTTGTGGTTGTAATCCTTCTTGCGCATAATGACAAATATTGCCCAAATCTATGAATCACAGACGGACTCACATTCAGCCATCTAGGCCCTTCTATCTGACTTTGCCCTGCCTCTAGTCCCCCCCATAGCTAGCGATTGCAGTTGTTTGGTCAAATGATGCCTGAAGGTCTCATTATTAGAATTTCTCTGCTCCAGATTTCTAATTTTAGGCACGCAGCGACAATTGCTAACTTTCTCCGAGAGACATCGCTTCCCATACTCCTCGCAAATGACGTATTCTGACTACATCGCCACCATTTTGCAAAATGTGATATCTTTATGTGGGAGCTTCTTTTACTTACCAACATATTAAAATTTCATTGAGATTGGCTTACCTTGGATGAGTTAACGCTATATATATTTCTTTGATTTTTCCTTAATTTATGATAACCAGCGTGCTTTTGAAAATGCAGAACTTAGGTTAATACTTACTGATCTAGATGCAAACAATATTTCTTCTTTGAAAAAAAAGAGAGTTTTTACAAGACAGCTGAATATTAGTTTCCTAAGTAAAACATATTAGTATTGTTGTTCTCATTCATCACAAAAACATCTGGATCTCGTTTCAATCCTCTTGACAACATTTTTTGTAGCATAAAAAATTTTGGAATAAATTGTAACGAAATTTGTACTTTCAAAAAGAGACGAAGGAAATAAAGAGTAAAGGAAAATTTGCAACCAGAACGAGAATTTGATGTCCTAATGTTTTATTTTATAATTTCTTATATATATCTATACATATAAATAAAAATGAAGTGTCTGTTTGTAAATTGAAATTAACAGCTTTTTACTAAATGCATTTAAAAGTATATACGGTACTTATATCAAAAAATCAATTTTTAATATTTTTTGTCTGTCTGTCTGTCTGTCTATTTGTTTGTCTGTCTGTCTTTGTCTGTCTGTCTGTCTGTCTGTCTGTCTGTCTGTCTGTCTGTCTGTCCGTCTGTCCGTCCGTCCGTCTGTCTGTCTATATATTTGTCTGTCTATCTGTCTGTCTGTCTGTCTGTTTGTTCCGGCTAATCTCTCAAAACGACTGGACCAATATTGACGAAACTTTCACTAGCAGATAGCTAATGGTATAAGGAATAACTTAGGCTACTTTAATTACAGACAAAAACAATTAGGGTTCCGCGAAAATAAAATTAAAACGAATGAAATGGGGAACAATATCCATTTCAAATAGGGATTATTTTTAATCATTAGGGGCTATTTTTAGTCGTTAGGGATTGTTTTACTTCGCGAGTCTTCTGTCTAAACGTTTCTAGCAGTTATATCAAGCTTTTTTGTTTGATTAGGTTACTGACACTCGCGATTTTTCCAGTTCATGTCTGATACTAATGATTTTAACAGTCTTAACACCATCGACACTGTCAAAGGTAATGCATCTCTCTAACCCCTTGCTTGCGGCTTCATTTGTGTTCGTTTCATCCTGAAAGTATAATACATTAATATTACTTTCTGTTGTATTTATTTTACGTTAAAATTGTTATATTCGCAAGCAACGCCGTTTCTTAAAATATAATGGCGATTCAATGAAAAACATAGTGTAATGTTAACGATAGAGTCAAGTTGGCAAATGTCTAGCTACTTTCATAGCTCAAACTTTATTAGAGCTTTGTAAGACGCGCCGTGTAGGAAAGCGATGCACATTAATGCTTTATCTACCGCATTATGATTTACTGCAATTTTTTTTCATGCAATATTTTTTTAGGTTGAATTTTTTTTACATTGAAAATTAAGGGACATACATAAACAAAATACTCCACTTAGGAAAATTTAATCCGTTAGAGCCAATAAATTAATTAAAGATATTCCACTGTAAAATTAATTATATACACAGTTCACTTAAAATAAATAGTCAAATCGTTTATTAAGGTTTCCATAAACATACAAAAACATAAGACACTTAAATTTTGACAAAAATGATAATCTTTGCAATCCACTGAAAACACCGTCAGCTGAAAACGCAATATCTGCTACAAAACTATTCGCCTTCCCCGCTAAAATACTCATCATAGAGCCCATGCTGTCATATATCTTGGAAGAGTGGATTTCAAAGAATATTCCTGCTAAGTATGGGTAGAATATTCCTTCTAAGTTGGCGTGGTGTGGTAGTTAGGAGAAAGGGTTGCCAACTCAGGTGTTGTTCACGTCACTTGACCATGGTTCAAGATTACGTGGTCCGTCGCCAAAAGCCCTCGTGTAGCTGAACAGTGCGACAATAATATTCACTCACTCCAAAAAATACAGTACAGTGGTTATAATTATTTTTATACTTAAAAAAGTAATATCTGCCTCTTCAATTAAAATTATAGCGTTATAATTAACTACTAACCACAGAAATTTTGAAAATTTGTCCAAATGATGTAGTGTGAAAGAGAAAGTTTATTCAGACAGACAACAAATGCGTCTTATATGTATATAGATATACATTTGTTTGAACTCTTGTGTATTATTACTTTTGTAAGCCTCATGACATACTTTATGGTGTACCAGTCTTTTAAAGCTGACTGAGCCACAGCAACATTTAGCTGGGTATAGCTAGTTATAAAACAAAAAATTAAATCTTAAAAAGATATCAAAAATAAAAGAAGACTCAATATTTTTAACAAATCAGTATTGTTGGGTACACAAGTAAAACTCTAGAAAAAGGTCTCTCTCAGTAAGTGGACTGTAGTTTTTATTACTTGTTGCTCAGCTCGCTCGATTTGACTCCTTACTCGATGGAGTCAGAGGTTACACAGATTCGTTAGACACTCTGAGCGCTAGAAGGCGCTCTACACTTACATACGTACACTGAACAAGTATAAAGATTTTTGTACAAACACAATATATAATTGTAAAATATTTATTTTGCATTTCAGACAGACATCAAACAAAATTTTGAAAATTGTCAAAAGTAGATAAAAAAAAACATACTTAAGAAAAATACCACTGATTAATTTTGCTAAAGACATCGCAATGTGTAAAAAAATATTTGCAGTACATAATCGCCAAAAAAAATGTAAGTACTAAAATATAAAAAAGAAAAAAGAAAACAAAAATATTATATATTGAATTAATTCAGGATTACTGGAGGGAAAGATAAAACAGGCTAAGATAATATTAATATAATCATAATATTAATTTTAAATTGGTAGGCTACTCATTTTTGGCATGATTTTGAAATCACGTCAAATTGGTATGTTGCAGCCAGTCTAATGTTATAGTAATGCACAGAATTAAAGGTACTTACCTATTATCGCAACCTATTGGTGACATTATACAAAATGAAGCACATGATTGCCAATTCAACGCATACAAAGTTGGGATTGCCAAAGTGGCGAGTTTTCTTGAACGTTGGTGATTGTGCAATAATACGTAAGTACTAAAAAAAAATTATCCAAAGTATATATATCCCGTGCATAAAAATAAATTCAAAAATGAAGTACAATACTAACATTAACTGACATAAAAAGAACTGAACTAACTTTATCAATGCAAAAGCATAATTTGAAAAAATAAGGTACTTAAATATAACCGCAACCTATTGGCGACATATATGAAACGAAGCACATGACTCACAATTCAGAATATATATGACATGCTAAATCGAGGTTGCCAACTTTGCAAGTTATTTTGAACGTTGGCGATTGTTAGGATAGTACATAAGTGCCAAAAATAATTTATCTTACCACTACCTGCTTTCTCAACATACTCATTTTTGGCATGATTCTGAAATCACGCCAAATTGGTATGTTGCGTCCTGTCTAATGTTATAGTAATGTACAGAATTAGAGGTACTTATGTATTATCGCAAACTATTGGTGACATTATACAAAATGAAGCACATGATTGCTAATTCAACTCACACAAAGTTGGAATTGCCAAAGTGGCGAGTTGTCTTGAATGTTGGCGATTGTGCAATAATACGTAAGTACTAAAAAAATTATCCAAGGTATATATATCCCGAGCATAAAAATAAATTGAAAAATGAAATACAATACTAACATTAACTGACATAAAAAGAACTGAACTAACTTTATCAATGCAAAAGCATAATTTGAAAAAATAAGGTACTTACATATTACCGCAACCTATTGGCGACATTATATGAAACGAAGCACATGACTCACAATTCAGCATATATATGACACGCGAAATCGGGGTTCCAACTTCGCATGTTATTTCGAACGTTGGCGATTGTTAGGATAGTACATAAGTACCAAAAAGTAATCTATCTTATGACTACCTGCTTCCTCACAGGTATTTAAGCCATTTGTTTTGCTCATTCTCTGATGCCTATTCCAGTTTGATATGTAATTACTACCAACACTGCTTTTGCTTGGGCAGTATAATTACCCAAGTTTGATTTTCTGCAAAGCAATTTTATGCACTGAAGCCAATAGTATATCCTTAAAGGTTAAAATAAAGACACATAAAATTGCAAAATATTATTAATTTCATACTATCTAAAACTTATAACGAAAACGGAAATAAAGGGTGTTTTTTTTAGAGGTATAGAACTTTAAATTGCAATAAAACAACGATGTATTATTCGATTGACATGAATTTTTTTTTATTCGAAAGATAATCTTGTGGCATTACATTTTAAATATGATTTCTGGCATAGGACTGCCACGACTGGCTCGGATGTAGTCCAATCTGGACGCCCAATTTTCGATGACTTTTTCCAACATTTGTGGCCGTATATCGGCAATAACACGGCGAATGTCGTCTTCCAAATGGTCAAACGTTTGTGGCTTATCCGCATAGACCGATGACTTTACATAGCCCTACAGAAAATAGTCTAGCGGTGTTAAATCACAAGATCTTGGAGGCCAATTCACAAGTCCAAAACGTGAAATTAGGCGGTCACCAAACGTGTCTTTCTATAAATCGATTGTGGCACGAGCTGTGTGACATGTTGCGCCGTCTTGTTGGAACCACAGCTCCTGGACATCATCATTTTTCAATTCAGGAATGAAAAAGTTAGTAATCATGGCTCTATACCGATCACCATTGACTGTAACGTTGTGGCCTTCATCGTTTTTGAAGAAGTACGGACCAATGATTCCACCAGCCCATAAAGCGCACCAAACAGTCAGTTTTTCTGGACGTAACGGTGTTTCGACATACACTTGTGGATTAGCTTCACTCCAAATGCGGCAGTTTTGTTTGTTGACGTAGCCATTCAACCAGAAGTGCGCTTCATCGCTAAACAAAATTCGCTTATGAAAATCGGGAACAACGGCAATCTCGTTTTGGGCCCATTCCACGAATCTACGACTTGCTTGATCATATTTAAAATGTAATGCCACAAGATTATCTTTCGAATAAAAAAAAATCATGTCAATCGAATAATACATCGTTGTTTTATTGCAATTTAAAGTTCTATACCTCTAAAAAAAACACACTTTACTATACTTATGTTAATCGCAGTAATAAGAACTGAAATACCATTATCAATAAGAAGTTTTAGTTTGTCAAAATTATAACCTTCGCATTCTAAAGAAAGAAATAAGTTCTCCGGAAAAATACTGAAATTGTAAGTTGTAATTTGTAAGCAAAATCACACACATAAACATCCCGCGATAATACCTAAATATTGCCAAAACAACAAAACAAAATTTTAGTTGTTAAAGAATAATCCTTAAAAAAATGATTTATTCGAAAAGTAATCCTAATTAAATATCAAAGAATTGAAAAATTGAATAAATATTCCAACCGATAAACATAGCTACTGTAAAAATATGTAATAATCTTAAAAAACTGCATGT
>BMAU01006846.1:167500-237129 GCA_019973935.1 Trichonephila clavipes
CTTTCTTTGTATATTTGAATTTTTGTTTTTTGTATTGAATTTATGTCAAATTACCTTTAAAATAATATAAAAGGTTTTGTGCAACGTAACCTTTTCAATAAGCATACAAACTTGAAAAACTTAACAATTTTAAAAAGTGTTCACGATTTTGGCTACCACTGTATATTAATGTTATTGAATATAAGGTATATAATATTTTACAGACCAGGAAAAGCTACTCAAAATGATGCATCACTCCAATTACAAATGTTTGATTGGATTGTACTTAATAAATCGCTGCATTTCATATTAAAATATCAGTAAAATTTGATCATTAAAAAAACCTAATGAAAAATTTTGATGTAGAATTTTAAGAAATTAATAAGTCTATTATTTTTATCTGTATTTTGTTGAGCAAATTGTGTTGACCTGCATTTTTTCTTTATATCATTCTCGTCTTTATATTTACAATAGTAAATAAAAGCTTAGTAATAATTTTTTAAAAAAAGTCTTGCAATATATATATATATATATATATATATATATATATATATATATATATATATATATATATATATATATATATATCAGATGTTTTTATTCATAAACTTAAAAATACCCACATTTAAAAGATATTTCCTAAAAAATGTATTTTTTCAAAGATCCTTCCCCCCACCCTCCTGCATTAGTTCCACGTTTACTTTTTACATAAAATTATAGTTAACAAAAAATTATCTGAACTTTCCCTTACTTCACAACGCAAAATCTTACAAAAAATTAGAATGTTCTCTCTCTCTCACCATAGGTAATAAACTCCTTCAATTAAGTTCTTTCACACTGCTCTATACGTAATTCTAGAGGATGCAAAGTTTCTTTTAATGTCAAAATTAACAAACAAAAAGTAACGGAAGCTATTTATTTGTAAGATTTTCTTTAAAAAAGGACGGTGGTATCTGCTTTAGGTTAGTTGCCATATTTCATTAAACATGAAGAACAATTGCACGAGAAGATAGAAAAGAAATGGTCTCCTGGAAAATTTGAAGTAGTTTATATTGTGTTTATTCAACCAAAAACTTTTTTTTTGGTTCGAAACGTTCAGAACAATAGCTCCCGGTGTTTTTCTCTTGCACCAGCCTGGATTCTTTCGAGCAAATAAAGATTACATCTCTTAACCCGAAAAATCTGTTTATTTGTGGATATAGTATTAACTCTTCTGAGAGTTTTGAAAAAAATATTAACTATTTCTTCATTTTCTTTTGTTAAATATTCTAGTTTGAATCAAATCAATCTAGTTGTCAAATCGAACTGAAATATTTGATTATAAAATTTATAGAAGATATGTCTTAATACATAATCATTTAAAGATTGTAATTTTGATTCATCCCATTCTTAGAATAACATAATCATACTCTTTTATGATTATTATTTTTGCCTTCTGTGTTGAATGGCAAGTGAAAAATAAATCCTGAAATGAAGGAGTCTATTGATGAGCCAGAGACAAGGAAATTATTTATCACAGGAAATAGGACTCGGAAATTTTCGTGTGGATCACCAGATCGAAGCCCAAGAAATTCATCGTAGCAAGAAAGGAGGGGGGAGGGGGGTGGCGTCGTTTTGATCGTAAGTTTGCCACCATGAAGTGACATCTGCTCCATTCCACCCCAATTTTGAGGGAGTGCATCTTGGGAGGGGGGCATCATCCCCTTCTATTTCCCATCCTCTCGAAAGAGCTCTCGGAATATTTAGAGTGCATCCATGCCATACGGGTAGTACACATGCCTTCTACGGGATTCGAACCCGGGCCTTCCGGCCCTGCAGTCAGCGTAACTAACCACAATACCTACTTTGAGTCAAGTGATTTATAAATTATATTTTATGATAGATTTTATTTTTGAGCTTTTGTGATTTATGAAACATAATAGTATGAAAATGTATTACCCGGTATTATTTAATATTTTTTATACTCAAAGAATTAATTAAATAAGGAATTTGTTTGAAGAATGAAATTATGATATTTTATTCGACTTAAAAGTTTCAAAGAAATGGCTACCCTTTGACCCGCGGTGGCTTTCGTTGCGATGTACACTTGTAATTTGTTATTTTTATCAACACACAACATTAGATGAATATTGCATTGGTTTCATCAAAACATTTATAGCTTCAATTTCTTTTTTCTTCTTCTTTTTTTTATTTATTAAAATTTAATTTATTATAAAATTTTTGCTATTAAAATTGGTTATTTCGGTTTCCATTTCAATCAAAATGGAATGAAAAAAAGAAGCAGTGTTACGTATAGAAATAACAAATTTCTTTTTAAAATCAGAAAAACGATATCCTCCAAGATGTATAATAGCAAGCTATAAATGCAAAAATTTTTAATTTACTCATGTTTACAACTGCTATGAAGAATCTCTATGGTAAAATTAGATTTTATTTCTATAATTTCAGAGCGAAAAAATTATTTTTTAAAAAAATTCCTTTAAATTACGCGAAACATATTTTAAATATTGACCCCATTATTCCTGAGTTTTACATTTTCTCCAACTTTATATTCGGTTGGTGAAAAGTTTCTCCGTTTATTTGATTTCTTCACAAATGCAACTGCTTGCAAATGTGCAACCTGTTACTTCAAGTTTTGAGCACTTTTGTTCTGGTACTTTCCCTCATTTCGTATATTCATAGCACATGTACTAAAGCCGTGACGAAGTGTAAATAAACTACCACAAAATTTGACCACAACAGTGGACTGAAATTATTTTTCATATTTTACACTCTACTTGTATTTCATAGGACTGCGTAATCACAAGAAGGTTTATTTTTAATCAAATAAAATAAACGTCTTACATGCTATTTAGAAATTTACATTCTATATTTAATGCCATCCCCTTTTTCTGTGTGATATTTAAGGATAATGGAACACAGAAAAAAATGTGGATCGGAATTACTTTTCTTATTGAACAAAAAAGGTACGAATAAGGAAATGCTCTTTTATACATGTTTAAGTCACACGTGCATAGCTTCCTGACTGCTGACCTTCTTCACATCTGCCACTCTCTTTTGTCTCACAACAATAAAACAAGTTGGAAAGAAAGAAAACTTCGTGAGAAATAAATATATTCAAGAAAAAGGGGGGGAAATGTTGCCCAAAACTAAACAAAAACATACAATTTTTTAGATGAAATTCCTTTTTTTAGAATTATTATACAGAATAAATGAGTGGAAAGTAGTTTTCCGGTTCATAATTTTGATTGTTTTTAAAATATTGGTCAAAAAATTAATGCGTAATAGATAAACTAAATATTTAAAATATAATTTCGTCGCCCATTTTATAATGTATTGGAAACGAGAAGCATTTCTGTGCTTATCGAAGATATCTATCGTAGTTAATAAAATATTAGAGCACACTTTTCTAAGCTATTCAGCTAGGGTTTGGGATGAGAATGAAAGCAATTTTGAAGAGAAGAAAGCGATGTGATACTTTTCGCATTACCTAAAAGTTCTTTTAATGATTTATGGCGTAAAAAAAGAAGGTTTGATGTTATAAGAAAATGCTTCATAAAGTTTCTTATGTTCTTGGAGGAAGCTTAAAACATTTTTTTATTTTGCATAAATTATTTGGGAGAGTTTATTTAATGTTGAAAAAGTGTTAAGTTAACTAACATACACTGCTGGACAATTGCTAAGGACGGATAACACTATCAACCATAGCAACCACAAAATGAAAGGAACCAAAATGTGGAAAATTAGAATAAGTGCGGGATATTAGTAAGAAGTAGGAGTATGCAAATTTTTTTCCACGTCTGTTCATCACGTGATAGCGTTCATAAGAGCTTTAAAGGTTTTGACGCGTGTGTACAGTTGTTGTTTCAAGTCAAAGTTTTACAGGAAAGATTTAATACACGAACGTAAAATTTTTGGCATGTCTTCCCGACATCACATAGATGATTTTATGCGTGGCCGAATTATTGGAAAGATAGAAGAAGGGCGAAAAATAACGGATGTTGCCAGGGTGTTCGACATCGCTCACAGCGTTGTTTCATGGCTGTGGAAGTCATTTAAAACTAATGGAATGTGTAATAGACGGCACGGGGGAGGTCGTGTTAGAAGTACGACGCCTGCAGAAGACAGATATATCGTCCTATCAGCAAAAAGGAACAGGCGCACCACAGCTCAGCAGGTGGCAAATCAGTTTCTTGCTACCTCAGGAAAGCAGATCTCCCGAAAAACTGTTGCCAGACGTTTGAGGGGAGGAGGACTATACGCACGCAGACCTGTTGTGTGTGTCCCATTGACCAGACAGCACCGTACTGCCCGTTTGCAATAGTGTCGTGAGCATCCCAATTGGACTGAACAGGACTGGGCATGCGTACTATTCTCAGATGAGAGTAGGTTCAGTCTGTCATCGGATTGTAGACGCCAACTGATCTGGCGCGAGAGTGGTACTGCTTATCGTCCAGAAAATATCCAGGAAAAGGACCGATATCCGACATGCAGTATCATGGTGTGCGCCGTCATCATGATCAATGGCCGCACGCGCCTACATGTGGTTGCGAATGGGACTATGACGGGCCAACGATACATAAGAGTAGTCTATAAAAGTGGTTTAAAAAAATTGTGTAACTCTTGAAATAATTCAGAAGACTTAATTTTTTTTAAAGAAAATTCTAACTATCGCAAAAGCTTGTAATTTTAAAAGAACTAATATTGTTGTTTAAGTGTTGAAAATATACGTTTCGCAAATATAAAATATATTTTTGTTTTTAAAGATATATACCGTACATCTCCTATCGTAAGCTGATCCGTGTATAAGCCTAAAGTGCGTATTTTTTCTTCAGAAATTTACTTAATCCGTAAATAAGCCGAATTTAAAAAAAAGAAATTCTTGTTATTTTTAAACATATCACCCTGAAATTGAAAATGTTGCCAAGTGGGTAGAATGTTTTTCAATCAAGCTGACGTAAACCAAAACGCCAGACGCCATCGACGGTAGTATAATTTCTAGCAACCCTATCTCAGAAATTATTACATTTTTTCCAATAATTTATTTTGCGCAATATCTGAGCATGTCTTTCTTTCTACAACATGTCTTTTATTGGGAAAATGAGAGGGGGGGTATTTGTATACGGTAGCAGTGACGTATATATATAATCAAGGCCCTTTTTCCACGAAAAAAGATCTCTATGCGCCCCTTGCTATTAGTCAAAGCATAATCTGAAAATTTGAATAACATCAGGGCGACTCGGCATATCTAGGAAATCGCGAAACAAGTTCGAGAGTAGATAGAAAAAACCCTTTGATTTACAGGAGATGCCAAAATCAAAAAGTGACGCGTGGGATCATCAGCCCTCACTTCATACCCTGGGTGAAAAACTAGCCACGTGATCACACGTATTCAGACATACTAACGAGTTAACATGAATTTTACGTGTAATTTGGACTGAGACACTGACTTTAAAGGAATCATATGACTCCCAAAGTTTAAATTATTTATGCATGGCTAACAAAAAATGTTAAAAAGACCGCTTTTTTTAAATTATATATTTCCCCAAGATTAACGTTTCCACTGACCTCTTATAACTTTTTTAAAAAGTTTCTAACGGCCTTTTGTTTTTCAATGTATTTTCCCCTACTTTGTAGTGCTTTTTTTTTAAATAAAAAACCTTCGAATTTTTAAAAATAATTTTAAATGATACAATGTTTATTAATTTTAATAAATTTAAATTCAGCTTTGTTTTTCAGTATTGAATGAAAATGTTTTAAAATCTAATAAAAGGTTTCCTTTTTTTATGTATTTTTGTGATTAAAAATGAAAAAAAAATTCCCATTTTCTCCAATCATTTTCTTAAATTCCATAATTTTCATTTTAGTATAGGAATAAATGGAACTAAAATTCAATACTTAAGAACTTTTATTCATTCAAGATTAGTTTTAATAATAGCGACGAAAAATCTATAAAAGGTAATAAACTTGTTTATTTGATAAAAAGTTTTTTTTTTTTCTTTAATACAAAAACAAATAAGCACCAGTGAAAATAGGAGAAATGCATCTTGGGCAAGACTTTTTAAAATCAATTTGCTGATTTAAGCTACTTTTATTTTTTGAGCTCTCTATTTAATCTGTATAATGAAGTGTTTTCTTTTGCTGTGTATTTAATTAACTGCCAATCATTCTTTTCAGTAACTGTACAGTTGCCTGGAAAAGTAAATTTAAACATTATAACAAAGCACAATTACTTTAAGAAATATTTATTTAACATATTTTGTGTTTTTCACACATTATAATAAAAAACACATTCTTAAAGAAACTACACGTGTCCAAAATAATCAAATTAGTCTCCATTGTATAATACAGGAGGAAAGTATAGTGAAGATCTCATTAAAATTTATTTTTTTCTTATCAATATGGAAGAAAATTTATTACTAAATAAAATGTGAAGTTTAATAAATATTTTATTATGGCATTTATATGAATAATTTAAATACACTCTGTCGCAAAAAAATATATGCACCCAGAAGAAATTGAGCTACATTCACGAAATTTGGTATGCATGTAGTGTATATGAAAATAAACAAATGATTAAAAATTCAGAACAAAATATCATTATATTAAGCGGTTACAGCTTGCAAAAGGTTAAAAATCAGTAAGTAAACCTTCTAACGCTATACTAAGCCGAAATTCGGCGTGGCATCGATTCAATTAGATCACTTATGACCCCCGTGGAAGATCCTGCCATAGTCTTTGCATCTGCGCAGTTAATTCTTCTGTATCTCGGGACGGCTGCAGTTGCCTTTCCCAGCGCGTTCCAGACATGCTCTATTGGTGAAAGATCTGTGACCTGGCAGGCCATGGTAGGACGTCATATCCTTGAAGACATTGTTGGGAGAGTCACGCAGTATGTGGACGAGCATTATCCTGTTGATAAATGGCACGTGGGCGACTTGATAGCATGGGTAGCACAATCGGCGTTAAAATATCGTCCACGTATCTGCGAGCTGTCAAAGTGCCTTGAAGGACCACTAAAGATGATCGTGTGTCCCAAGAAATTGCTCCCCACACTGTCACACCTTGTGAAATTGCTGTATGCCGCTCGACAATAAATGCCGGATCGGATCGCTGGCCGGTGCGCCTCCAGACACGTGTGCGGTGGTCATCAGCACTGAGACTGAATCGGCATTCATCACTGAAGATGACACGTCTCCAGTCTGTCACACTCCAAGTTTCCCGAGGTCGGCAAAATCCAGTCGACACTGCCTATGATGTGGGGTCAGTGGTAAGCGTCTAGCGGACGTCGGCTCCTCAAGCCAACTTCGGTCAGTCCTCTCTTATGGTTTCTCTTGATGGCACTGGATGTCTGGAAGGAGGTAAGTGGCGTTGAATCGATGCTAGCGACGTTGTTGGTGCCGAAGTGGCCACTGATTGCACGTGATCCTCGCGATCATTTGTGTTCCTGGGACATCCTGACCCTCCGCGACGGTACACTCTACCTTCTGTGATCAACTATTGCCAACACCGAGCAACTACCATATCGCTCCGACCGAGGTGGCGGCCGATACGTCTATTCGACCAACCTGCTTCACTGAGGCCTATTATACGGCCCCTATCAAAGTCCGTCAGCTGCTCGTACTGCCGCCGGTTACGTCTTAGAGGCATCCTAAGTCTCAATATCGTCTATCAAAGTCATCAGATTCGTTTGGATAGCCGTATGGCAATCGTACTCATGCTTTTAAACTCTCCCAGTTGCGCAACTAATATGCGCATAGCACACTTAGCCTTGTCTCATTGGCTTCGAAATTTTAATCATTTGCATATCTCTTACCAGACTACATTCTTGCCGAGTTTCGTGATTGTAGCTTGATTTCTTCTGGGTGCATATATTTTTTTGCGACAGAGTGTATATCTCAAAAATTGTTGTTAAAAACTTTTAATTATATTCAATAAAAAGAACGATAATCTTATTCTTATAGTCGATTTTAATTTACTCGACCCTATTTTAATTTCATTAGAAATGCATTTAATAAATAATTTCAAACAAATGTATTGTTTCTTTTAATTATTCAAATCATAAATCTTCATTGTATTTTCTTTTCTCATTCGGGACTTTCAACTAAACTCTGTTAGAAACTATTTTCATATATTTGGAATAAAAAATATATTCTCTTTTTTTTTTTTCATTGGAAGTAAGCACAAAACGTTTGCACACTGTTTGAATAAAACATTTATTTGGAATCTGATTCGATTTTACAAAAATAAATAAAGAAAGAAAATTATTAACTATGATAAAAAAAAGACTTTTTGTGTGACTAAATGAAAATTATCTTAGGAGAAATAAAAAAAGCTCTCCAAAATGTGTAGACGAAGTCAACTATAAATCCACAAAACAAGTTATGGAGGAGAAAATGCAACATATTTTAAGTTTATATTTTTTTTTATAAATTTATGTGTTGGATGTTAAAATTACTTAAGAGACGAACTACGAATCACCTCTCAATAACTGTACTAGATTTTTGACTTTTTCTACAAAGGAAACATTTCAGAAACCCTCATTATTTTAATAATGCTCAGTTACATTGTCCTTCCTTGACGTACGTATTTGATACAACCAATAACCTTGTGTGCTGTAGTGTGCAACTCTATTAATTAATAACATTTTAAATAGAAGCTTTTTAAATTGAAACACACACTTGAACATAACTGTAGTAAAATTTTAAGGCTTCAATCGAGAGCTATGTCAATAAATTCAGATTGTTGTTATTACAAATACCACCTGATCGGCAAAAGCCAGAACAATGCCCACGAAATTCATCATGGCGAAGGGCTAAGCGACGCCTGTCGTTAGCCGTAGCTTTGAGCACCAGGCAGGTGACAGTAAGATTTGGAATGGTTCCACCCCAATTTAGAGGGAGAACACTGTGGGGGTGATCAGAGACCTCCCACCTGTCTTCCCCTTCCACCACCACACGAGAGGACTTGTGGCTCGACGGCTATTTAGAGTACCCCCCTGCCGCCAAGGCACTGTACATTTACAAACATCCATGCCTTCTCCGGGATTCCAACCCTATGGCACCGCAGTCAGCGCCGCTCTACTGGTCGGGCGACACAGATTCAGATGAAGCTACACCAAACGTATTTCTAACGTTTCTAAGGCGAATAACATCAGAACACCTGCCCTTGGGTTCACGACGAAATGCGAAAAATTCGAACATTATTATCTTTTAAGAAGTAGAAGACAATTTCCAACGGGGCTTCAGATTGGTATTTAACTATTACATTCCTCGTGAGTTGATTGGTGGAATACCAATCACTGCAATGTATTTTTGACACCCAATTTCCTTCCCAGGTGGAGACAACTGAGCTCGAATGAAGCGAAATGGTATTAGAAATTTAATTTTGACGAGAGTACCCAAGCCAAATAGGCACTCTAGGGATCTTTAACATGTCGCATAATCATACGACACGATGTCGATTTTCAGCATCATGAAAATCCGCCGACTTTTGGCGGGGTCGAACTCGCAAGCTTGTTCGTACTAGGCCAGCGACTAACCAACCAGCCGACATAGAATACTAAATAACATGCTTAAAATTAGAAAAAATGTTTATTCAGATTTTAAGGAGTTTTGTACCTTTCAGCACGCAGCAATAGCTAAAAAAGGTTATTCATTCTAACACAATATTACAGTATGTCATAATCTTTACAACTTGCAATGAATTACTGAAAACGTAATTTTTTTTTTCATTTCTTACGTAGAGGTGTGGGGTTAACTGGCTATAAAAAGTTATACGAAAATGAATAGTAAAAAAGTACGTGGAAAAAAATAAAAACTCCGATTTTTTAATACCTATAAGCCGTGGTACCCTAATGGTCAAGGTTAGAGACTTGTGGCTGGCATGTCATGAGTTCGAGCCCTGCATTGTTGAAGACCCGCCGCGTATAGGAGGCCGATGCACGTTGTCGGGGCTCAAGCATGCTCCCGTTGGTGTGAAGTGGAAGTTAGAAGAATGGGATGCCAGCTCAGGTATCGTCCTCGTCACTTGACCCTGATTCAAAATTGCGCTGCTTTCTAGCGTGGTGTCTCTCTCATTCATTCGATTTTAAGCCTAAATACGTTCGCTGAGTCAAAGCCATTTTTCGTCCCTTACAATTAATGATATAGTAGCTCTAATTTCGTTTTTTAATCGGAAAGAGTTTTCTTGGATCGTGCACTTTAAGCTATAAAATAAAAAGGAGGGCCCACGTGTCCTATTTTATCCGCTCCCTTTTTTCTCAAGTATTTCTCGTATCATCGAATAAATAATAGTGATCAACAAAAAGAAAGTCGTTAAATGACTTTTAATTTGAGGTAAGCGAAGGGCAGTAACGCAAACCTTCCATTAAATGAACCAAACGATAAAAATCGACATCGAATGGACTTCGTAGAAATCTAAGAATAATATCGCTCGAAAATTCCTCTTCCTGTCCAATGGAATCGACGCAGGCAAGAGAAACGAAGAGAATCAATACGCCGGACGAGTCCATTCCTCTTCAAGAAACGCGCGCGTCCTTTCGCAATAGAAGGGTTTCGATCTCGTAACGCGCCCTGTAATGATTCCGCCGAACAAAAATGGCAAATCTCTTTCTGCCCATTGTCTGGAAAATATTTCAAAGGGAGGGAGGCTGAAGTGTTTCCCGCGTAATCTCGATAAATTATTCTCTTTTCCGAATCCGAAGGCATTTTGTACGGAGAGATGCAATATTTCGATCTCCGTATTTCCAAGTCATGAGTAATTATGTACTCACTCCCAGTTCTTGGTTTGGTTATTCACTGTTGGAAGTTGAAGAATGGTGTAAATCATTCATAAGTTAAAATGAATATAACTTACCGTGGCTATTGTTCGAACAGATTCAAATTGGAAAGTTGGATTCAAGTAAAATTTTCATTTAATATTAACTGCTGTTAAAATTCAAAAGCACCCATAAAAAATTGTGAATATATAGGCGTCTCTTTAATCTATTTATAAAAAAATAAAGTAAAATCCTTTGATTACTGTTGGTTGTACTGTAGTGTTATATATAAAACTAATATATATATATATATATATATATATATATATATATATATATATAACATCATTGAAAAACACATTCAATAAAAAGTCGTATTTTAACATGCATTGTTCGATAGGTTTTTCGCTAAAATTCAAAATAGTGAAGCAAGCTTTATATCTACCATTTTTGTCCATAGAATGTAAAAAATAAAAATATAATCGATTCAGAATATGAAAAATAAATAAACGTCAATATAAAAAAAGGGCGTTTTTGCTCTTGTCTCTATTTCTGAAAAAAAAAACCTGAATCCATAGATAACGCAATAAAACATTTTCAATTCCTTCTTTTAGCAAATAATTATTAATATTTATTTAATCACTGTATATCTCTTTCAAATGCAAACTATCGAAATTTACAGCTTTATATTTTTAACTGTTAAGTGTAAAAGATAATCGAATAATCAGATTCCCAATCTAAACAATTTAAGGTTAATAAAAATAACTTTTTTCACGTTTTTTTAAAATTTTCTTTTGTCTACAAATAAAATAAAATATAAATACTGAAAAATACTAGGAAATTAATTGAATTTTGATTTTCGGCTGATAGAACTCGAAGGTTATAGCCACACAAAATTTCAGTAAACTGATTAATTGGGAAAAACTCCATTCCTTTCTAAGCCAACAGGAAGGAGAGAAGAAATGCCACTAAGAAATACCAAATAAATACTATACAAGAATGACACTGTGACAAAATTATATGCAAGAACTGGGAAATGAATCTTTTGAGTTCAATGCCTAAAAAACTAATTTGGTCGACCCGACACATTGAACTTGACACTTATAAAAGGATGTTGGATTGTTATTAACATCATTATGTTATCAGAAGGATCTAGAGCAGCGTTTCTCAAACTGTGGGGTGCCCTCCCCCAAGGGGGGGCGTGATAATTCTACGAGGGAGGCCCGAGCCTATTGAAAAGTCAAAAACAAAACATTTTTTAAAAAATTATTAACTTACTGAAAGTAAACAAACGAATACATTCTGACATAATAAAAAATAAAATAAGCATTTACACTAATATAATACACTAAATTATAAGTGTATTATATTACTGTTCCACAATCAGTACTGAACAATGTGTTTTATAATTTAACAATACGAAGTTAAGAACAAGTTAAATAATTGCCAGTGACCCCTTGGGCTTGTCATATTCGAAATGAACGTTTATTATCTTGATACTTTGTACGGTTTCCAGAGAATCCCTGAATTGCAGACTGAAAGTGACGCTCCCCAATGCCACAGTTTTCCACGTAGGCACGTGTATTTCGTGTATTGGGGGGGGAAAAGGAATAAGTAGGCAAATCCTCTGGAATGAGTAAATACTTCTGAAACACTATCAAGTTCCTTTTATTGCATTCCAAAGCCTTCGGAATAGTTTTATGGATAGCAGTGCACAGAAAAGATCATACTCCTGAAAGACGTATACATACTTCCGGGGAAATTAACGCTTTGGCTGAGTGAGACGTTTATCTACACCGGTGGCACTTAGTAAGAGGTTAAATCTATATTGTAGTTAGCGTAATGGTGTAGTATTATTAAATTCAATACATTGCTATTTTTTGGAGAAGGGAAGGGGGCGATGAATATTATGATTGAATATTGGGTCGCAAACACATTTAAAGTTTGAGAAGTACTGATCTAGAGTTTCAAATCATTCTATCATAATTAATATACACAGTGCGTCAATTAAGTTTTAAGACTTGTCCCAGAGCACAGGTTCTAATGGCACCATGAGTGTAAAAGCGAATTTTTCATAACGTCCATGGTCTTCTGCCACACTGCCAACAAGTTGAGTGCATTTAGTTAAGTAGATGAGAGAAGACGAGCGTTCATTGCAGAAGTGAATTTTTTCATGTACATTTTTTAAGATGAAGAAAAGAGCTGTGATTAAATTTAACTCAAAACTTGGTAAAAAAAAGTGCTTCAGAAACGTAGCAACTCATGAAACAAGTTTACGGTGACTTTTGGTTAAGTATATCAAATGTTTTTGTGTGGTAAATATATTTTTCGGATGGAAGAGATACGGTAAAAAAGATCAATGGAGTGGTAGACCAATTTCATCTAGGACATTCGAAATTATTGATAAAATACGAAACAATAGCTGTGTGTCACTGAGATGGAAGGAAGACTCTTGAGGCACCAACAAAGAAACGATTCGAACATGCATTCGAAACCACCCTGCATGAAGATTTGTGCAAAACGGAAGTGTGTGGAATAAATTTATTCCACACACTTTAACCCCAGAACAAAAACAATGAGAAGTGAACATCGTAGAGATACATTTCAGCCACTGAAAATGATCCAAACTTCTTGAGTCCATTGTAACAGGTGATGAATCCTGGTGTTTTCAATATTATTCTGAAACAAAGTGACAAAGTGCGGAATGGAAGTCCCAAAATTCACCGAAAGCCAAAAAATCAAGGAAATTTCCATCCAAAATCAAAATAATGCTCATTACATTCTTCGATAGTAAGGGTATAATCCACAAAGAATCTGTTCCAAATAGACAAACAGTTACAGGTCACTACTACTAAGCTGTTTAAAGTGTTTGATGATCAAAAATTGTCCAGAATATCAGACTAAAAGCAGCTGGTGTTTGCTGCACGACAATGCACCTAGTCGCACCTCCCTAACCGTTCGTCGATTTTTAGCAAAAAATAATGCATGTATATTGAACAATCCACTGTATTTACCCGATTTAGCACCGTGTGACTACTTCTTATTTCCAAAACTTAAAATAAAGCGAAAAGAGTGTTATTTTGAGGATATTTCGACATTACAAGTAGCTTCGACGCATGCTTTTCAAGCTATTCCGCAAAGTGATTTTCAACAGGAATTCGATTCATTAATGAATCAGTGTAACAAGTACATTTAAACAGGAGCGTTCCATTTTTTGAAAAAAATAATAGCAAAATAATACCAAAAATGGTATTTATTTCCTGTTTCCATTTCTTTTTACAGACCCAGTCTTAAAACTTATTTGACGCATAGTGTATTAGAAACATACGCTCTGTGGGCCTTTTTTTTAATTTTATTTTTATATAATACTAAAATAGTACAACATTTTAGTTTTTCTTTCCGTTTTCTTTTAAATTTTGCCTTTGAATTACGAAGAGGGAAAGAAAATGAAGTTTTATATTATTTAAGAAATATTATAAGAGGTTTTGAGTTAAAGAAGGTTAATGAATTTTGTAGGGTTTCCATACCTATCGCTAGAATTATTTTTATAATTAGCGTTATTTATCCAACAAACACGACTTTTTGATTACCGAATTAACAAATTCTTACATCGATTCTCAGCATTAAGGCAATATTTAAAAAAAACGTTCTATATTTCTCATAACAGCAAATATACTTGAATGCGAAAGCTCTCACAGGCTCAGTCGGTCTCATTAAGAGATGCCAAATGAGTGTTTCGCATTTTGACAAGATAACATTTAGAGCTTACATCAACTCCCAGTTTATGTGAATTTACGGAACACTTATCTGTAATGAATGTTTCGACTGGACACTATCGACTCCAGGAAAGGCTCCATGGTAGCAGTCAAAAGCTCGTGACCGGCGATATTCCAGTCAAGGTGCATGTTTGAGTCCCAAGGAATCGCCATGCAACAGGACTAAAGTATTTTAAATGTCCTTGCGTTGAAAAGATGCGAAGGGTGAAAGGATAGTTTAGTCCTTGTCACCTTGCAGGTGACTGTAATTTGTTACTGTTCAATTGTTTATACAGTTGCTGAAGAATATATTTTTCAGTAATTAGCATAAGCGGAAGAGCGCTGCTCAAAAAGTAAAAAAATAGTATAATAAGCAGTAGAAATAAATTGTTTTATGCCTACATTTATTTGCTTCTTTTACAAAGAGAGGCATTGCTCATAAAAGGTGCATATTTATTATATTTTACAAGTGGGACCAGCGTTTCAAATTCAATATTTATGCGGCAAAGCATAGGTGACACCAAAAAGTGGAAATTTCTCTGCTCTTTTGAATTTTGTAAATTATGTAGAGAGGCCAACAACGTTGTGAATTAATTCTCTCTATGATGATTAACAGTAAAAACCACAAACATAACTCAAACATGGCGCAAGTTGATAAAAGTTTTCAATTTATTTAAGAACATAGTTGCTGTTTTTGAATTATTTATTAAAATAATTTTCTCACATATTAAGACTAGAAAAAAAATTTCAGCTGTATTTAATTATATTATTTGTTTTATTACCTCTAAAAGCCATAGAATTTTATGCTAATTCTTATATACATAGAGAACACCCATTGAATGCAGAATTAATCTAACCAATAAATTTTCTTCGCGTTTCACGGGGAGTTTCATTTCAGAGGTTACTGTTTTTTTTTCAAAAAACATCTCTGCGAAGCGTTATCTAACAAGACATTTATTTCCTTTTTATCCCATTCGTTTACCAACAAAGCCCTACACGTTTCGAGAACTATTTCGTCGTGAGTTGTATTCACATTACAGCATGAAATAGTTTTCGTGGGGGTGTCACATTGCGGAGAGGGACCCCTAACACCAGTGTTCGGAGACCCTGGGTTAGCGGGAGTGTTTGCGGGGTTGTAAGAAGTATCGCATATCAGTTCGGAGTGAGGACCCTTGCAATTAACACAAACCCTAGCCTTCCTACAAGCCCGAAATATATGGCCTCGTATGAGACATAGATAGCAAAGGCCGTTTTTCTAAGAGATAATTTCTTCCCTCGATTGATTTCGGACAAGAATCGGAACTATGGTCATTTTTACTATCAGTTCCTAAGCAAATTACACACTTATTTACATTGACAACAAACGCGGAAGTCGTCGGGATATTATAACTGTTTTTATTTTTTACATACGTTGAGTCTACGTTATATTTATTAAATGTAATGTGTTTATGATTCTGTTTTTCGTTATAATAATTTCTAGTTTCTTTTCGGGGATTGGATTCATAGGAATGAAATTCTTTTGTTAAATGCTCATTTTTTTCGTGACATTGAATTTCTATTTTTAAGAAGTCTAATAAATCTGAAATCATATTCTCCGTTTGACCATAAGATTTTCGGGTAAACTCAAATGATAAATCTCGAGGAATAGATTTTAAAATTATTGGATACAATAAGGAAGTATAAGTGTCCGGGCTTAGTCCATTGTTCTGTAATCCTCGAAAATGGATTTCACATTCTGAATACAGTTTTCGCAAACTCAAATTATCACATGATTTTCGCACAGGATTTAAACGCAATAATTTGGAGACATATGTGAATCGATAATTAAATCTTTTCTGCCAAAATGCTCTTTAATTATGTTTAATGCGATTATATAGTTAATTGTACTTAAACCTCTAATTGCTATATTCCAGTTGCATGAGTTAGGTTAGATTTTAAATAATTAAGTTTCGCAACGTCACTTAAATTTCAGTTATTGTGAATTGCTGCTTCGAATTGGGCAAGAAATCACTAAATTTTAAAATTTTTCCGTCAAATTGTGGGATTTGCAGTTGAGGAAGTTTTAAACTTGAAAATTGTTGTTCGCTTCTAGAACTTGTATTAGGTGTGTTTCTCGACTCAGTTTCTCTTTTGTTTAATATTTTATTGGCTCGCACTTAACAAGTTATTATTGAATCGCGATACTCCAGCCGTTTTTCTATTTCCTTTTCTAAGCCTTCCATATTAGTAAGAATTGTGATAACTTTGTCAAAATTCTCAAGTTTTTTTTTCTTTATCAATTAATTTGCTAAAAGTTCTATTAAATTGCTTGATGCATTTTCCTTCTCAATTTCAATTTTAATTGAGTTCGATAATTCTGTTGCAGCCCTTCTGACAGGTGTTCGAATTTTTTTTTAGAGAACTTCGATATCCACATTTCGTATAAACTAAATTTTCAAATTCAAATACTGTTCGCAAGATTTCAATTACACTCGATTCAGTTCACAATAATTTATCTAAAGGCTGGTCCCGGGTTTCGGCACCAAAATAATGTTCAAATTCGTAATTCATTCGTTATCGTATTTCAAAATTTCTTTCAATTTAATTCACTAAAAATGGAAAAAAATAGCTCTTACCTGTCAGAAGTTGTGGCGACTACAATGATACGACCAGTCGGATGGAGGGATGTCTCAAATAATGCTCTTTCCCTATCTACAGATGCATTTTAATAGAAATATCCACAAGCAAGTAGACGGAGAGGTTCTCATTTCAAATAAGGTATCAGATGGTATGAAGGCAAAGCACGCATGAGAGCCCTCTACAAACTATTAAGTGATCATTTTCATGAGGCATCTAGGTAGCTCTCGAAATGGTAAATAAAAAAGTTTTGAATAAAAAAATCAATTTTAATTTGTTATTTCGTTGTTTTCCGAACTAAAATTTTAATTTAAAATTGTGATCATGTTAAAAATAAGAGCAATAACAAAGTATTTTTAATTTTAACATCCTGAATTTTTTAACAAATGTAGAAGACATTTGTATTTGTTTCATCAGTGATAGATTATAGAGAGGCTTTCGGGGAGGGGAAACCTTCTCTCTATCTGGTTCTCTAAGGAAAGTGGCATTTATAGTGTGCCAAATTTATGTAAAACTTCGTCCTTTTTCAATGATGTCAACGCATTCGTCGTCAAAATTCAGTCTTTTATTTTATCAAATAAACAGTTTCTTGGAATTGGAGCAATCAGCTGCGTGACATAGAGGTAGCGAGCCCGCCTCGTAAAACAACGGTTGCGGGTTCGATCTCGGATGGAGTCGAATAAACTTTCTGGATGAAAAAATTGCAGGGCACACATATCGCATGATTATGTGGCATGTAAAAGATCTCTTGAGTATCAATTTGGCTCTGGTACTCTCGGCAAAATTAAATCATAGCAATATTTAGCATCCGACGAGAGCCTAAATTGAATAAATTAAAGTGTCAAAAATTTGGAGGTGAGAACCGCTACTAGGTGGTGCCACCAATTAAATAGCTCTCACGCTGTGTCTGCAAAGGCTTAACTGCCAAAATGCAGTCCATTAAAAAAAATCATGTTTATTGTTCCTTTCTATCCGTGCAGATTGGTTCTTTTTTCATGATCAACCTGTGCCTCGTTGTCATCGCCACTCAGTTTTCGGAGACAAAGAAACGCGAGATGGAACGCATGCGCTTGGAACGATCGACCATGAACTCCAGCAGCAGCATCTCCAGCACCAGCTTTTCGGAGCCCACCGGGTGCTACAATGAGATTGTCAAATACATTGCCCATCTAACTAGGTAAGATGCCTTCTTCCTCTCGTACATAACATGTGGATTCTTGTTTCTGTGCTGGTAACAAGATTTAAATTTTATAGCAACAATTTAACGGTGGAAAGTTCTTTTATACTGCATACTTGCCTACCTCAATCAGTTGATACCTCTACAGAACAGCTTCAAGAACTATATTTGAATGAAGCAGAATAAAAGTTGGTTCTTGCCATCAGTCTTGAAATTTATACAGTGCTAAAGACTTTATTAAAACATTCGTCCCATCAAGGGCCCAGATTTTTTTTGTGCCAACTTGAAGACTTGTACACAAATAAGTTGACTTCTTGTCATCTAAACCTAACTGAAAGAATAATGCCCAGAATCTCTTAAAATTAAATCAACGTATATAGTCTATGCTCAGTAAAATTTACTTTTACATAAACGTTTTAAATCTAACATTTCTATATTTCTTTGATCTTTTTACCTGGGTCGAAATGCATCACAAAAGTCTAACCATTCACCCCCAATCCCCCTGTTTTGATGCTCTTGTCAAGTGATTAATATTTCTCATCCATTGCCTTGTTAGAGTGTCATATGTAACACATAGTATTGGTCACAACTTTCATAATATTTCCTACTTTTCACTGTAAACCCAAAACACTTCACATGTAATATTATAGACTATACGGTTGTCTCGACTTTTGCCAAAATGCCTGTATTTACTCTGTCTACGATTTCCAAAATGTTTTCAATCTATCGTTTCTGACCACGAGTTTCGGCATTACATTATTTGTAATGTTATTCTTTTCTATTGATTATATTTCTTCCCGCATGACTAGCTTATTTTTATGAGCTTTTGTAATTGATTGAAATTAACTGTACCTTCTGTACTTATTTTATGAATTACTTTTCTTAAGTAGTAAAGGAAAAAAGGAGACATAGTAAAGATTTGAAAGAAGGAATTTACAAACTTGACTTAAAGATATTGTATACTCGCTGATAATAATACGCCATTGCATAATTTAAATTGAGTTGCAGCTGGAATTCTCCATTTACGTTTAATTGCATTCGAATTTCGAGTAGAAGCTTACTTCTACCGCATTGAAAGTTGTAAAGGCATTTGACGAAATATTTACACTGATAAGTTCTTGATTTGATTTTGTGTGAGACTCTAGCTCCATCTCTGCAACACTTGTTCCTAAATTTCGCTGACTCTAAATATATTGTAAATGATTGACACCTTATTGTTGTCAGTCTTACTGTCAACGAAATGCTTCGAATTGTTGTCGCAATAAAAGATGTTAATTAAACCCTTGTTATTGTGCAGATGCGGCCGACGTCGTCTTCTCCTCTGGTACAAGCATTTCCGCAGAAAGCGGCGCAAGGAGGACTCGGGTCGCACCAGCATCTCTCTGCGGCGGAGGACTCGCCGCTCCTCTTCCCAGCAGCAGCAGGGCTCGTGGTCCTCCTCCAAGCACCGCCGCTCCTCCGCCTCCCTGAACGGCAGTAGCAGCCAGGCCAGGAAGACCTCCACCCATGTCCACCCCATGCCAGAGATGGCTGTCCTTCAAGTTCCGTTCGCGGAGAGCCCCCAGGCTCCGTGCGCGAGTCCGGAGATTTCCGACATCGACCTCATCGGGTCTCCCAGAAGACCCAACCTGGATGTGCCCCGAGACCAGCCATCGTACAGTGGAAGCGACTACCTCTTCTCCACTGACTCATCTGGTAAGCTTCGATTGCCTGCATTCCTTCCAGCACATGAATTCTACGCCATCCCTTTTTAATTGAATCAATTTCATAAATAAATAGTAGAAATGCAACTTACTCCCTGTCCATGAGATCTCCAGAAATATTAGGCATACAAACATGAAATTTGGCAGGCATATTTCCCTTGTTTAGTAAAAATGCGCTAAGAATAGCAAATTGGCTCCCTGGGAGGTTACGGGGACGTTGTAGACGAAAACTGTCCTTTTTGAACTAGTTCAGATGCAGAGATGAAATATATCAAGCATGTTTCTTTTGTTGTGCAAAGATCCGCTACGAACGGGTTTTGTAAAAATCAACTTCCAAGGGGAGTTACGGGGTGTGTATTAGAAAAGTTTTAATTTTGGAATTATTAGAACTACGTCGTACAAAACAATTGTCAAATCAAATAAATAAAAATATGCAATTTTACTACACCCAACTTATTCACCGGATCTTTCTCTAGCCAACTTTTATTTTTTTAAAAAAACATTTAGAACAGGTCTCATAGGCTAAATAACATGAAAATGAAAAGTCTGAAGATTCCATATCAGAGTTTAATGATTCTAAAAATTAGAATGTCCTTAAGAAAGACATCTATGCATTAAAATCTCGTTGGAAAAGGTATATTGAAGTAAATGGAGCATATTTTGAATAAATAAATAGCTTTTGAAAAATAGCAACATTTTTAAATGAAGTAATCAGTTTTCAGTGATGGTTGCAGTTTTTAATGCAGAGTTGAAACTTGAGGAGACTCTGCGTAGTATTAAATCCAAATTTTATTTCCCACAAACATAAAACAAGTAACTACTCACAAAGAAGAAACACTACACTCGACTCAAATCGTAGGATTTGCGCAAAGGCTTTTCTGATTGGTCCGAATACATGGATGATACAAGATTGTATCGTCCTGTTTTGAAAACGCTACCCTTTCAGTTTGGGGGTTAGAGTGGTGTGGAAGCTAGGAGAAGCAGGTGCCAGCTCAGGTGTCGTTCTCGTCGCTTGACCATGGTTAAAAATGATGAGCTCCTTCACTTAAAACCCTCGTGTAGCTGAACAGTGCGACGTTAATACTCACTAACTCACTCATTCAGTTTGGTAGAAATTTCTTCGTGGTTATTTTCCGTTAAGCGGTTAAAATAAAAATTATCTTGGAGAGCTGAAGACCTTTATGAATTGAAACTCCTCGAGAGAAAATTTAGTTGAATTATTACATATATATAAGCTCTTTGTAGATAATTAGGGCTTAACTGATTCCACTGAAAATGGAGTTTTATATTTAATATGCATTGATCCTTGTAAATATTGATGAAGAAAGATACAAATTGAATGATCTTAACATGTAACATTATCACGGTTACGTCAACAGAAAAGAAACCAGAATGAAAGACATCAAGTTCATTAACTGTTCTTTTGAGTTGTACTCTGAGGGCTACTGGTACTAGAACTCAAAATGTTGATCCAAAGTCTAGGGGTGAGGTCAACAGCTGTGCTGATGCCGCACTCTTCAAACTTCCACACCGTGCCAATGTGAGGTCTTTGAACCTCGGTGGAATTAATATCCACCAATTCGCTACACGAAGTGCCTTTGGGTGAATCAGAACTCGAACTCTTAACTTGACTGAAACAAACTTGTTTACGACCATGAACATTTGGCTCTTATTACCTAAACCTTATTGCAGAGGCATCCGAACTTTTCCTCGGTCCAGTTATAACTTGGTAAATTTGTACAGTAGTGCAGGATGCCACTTAGAAGTGTACCACGTGCCACATGTGACACGCGTGCCATAGGTTACCAACCCCTGTTTTATATTCACAATGCGATTCTGTCAAGTTCATAACTTTTTTTCACAAAGAGAGAGTATTCAGTTTAATTTAAAAATTTTAACTCTATCCCTCTCTCTCTCTCTCTGTGTGTGTGTGTGTGCATTGTAAAATCTATTCATGCTTTTTAAAATTTACTTCAACCTTCCCAATATCTTAACAATTCTCAAAACCTGCCTTAGAAGAATGGAATAAGTAAATAAATCTGAAGGTTTATTTTGCAGTTGATACGCAGTTTTTATAGACTATTACAACTATTTTAAGTTTTATCATGGGTGTTTGAAAATTATTCAAGCTCACAGTTCGCCAGCAGCAATATCCAAATTCGTTTCAAGTGGTGCCCAGGTTATATTTTAAATGAGGTGTTTGAGTGTTTTTCATATTTGAAATTTGAACATTTGTTTATTCCCAGGCTGGGCAAGGTTAACTCAACCGTTCATCCCTGCTGCAGTGGGTCGATAAATGAATACCAAGCTTGTTTGGGGACTTAAACACTGGGGATCTCGCTTCAGACTGACCACCTGATCGGGACATCTTCTCATGCGCCTCAGCACCCAATGGCATGTGTACTGGGAAGGGCACAGTAGACCCTGGCCCTCATGAGCTATTGCGCCACTGAGTTTGAGTTTGCTTGAACATCTATTTACAAGGATCAGGGAGAATGACAATACTAGGACTTGAGTCCTTTCGGTTCCCTAACTATTTTCATTATTTAATTCGTGAATATCCTCTTTGTTTTGCTTTACCAAAGCACGACAAAGACATTAAATAATATTTCGAGATATTATCAAATTATGTAAATCATGCAACATTGATTTTTCAAAACAATTTCCAGCCCTAGTGAACCGATGGAGAGCTATTGCGCCGGACAGGGCCAGGTGGAGAAGATTTGGTGAGACAGCCTTGGCCTGCAACAATCTATAGTGCTCGAGAAGAAGAGTCAAAACAAAAAATTTGCACACTTTTCCATGTACAATGAGCATAAGCTATAGATTAATAAAAAAACTCTAACCACCTCTAGAAAAAGAATCATCCCTTCCTTTTTTTTTTATTTACGTTTTTTTTCTAAATTAATAAAAAAAATTATTGGAGTGTATGTGTGGAAATGATGTTTTCAGGTGAAAACATTAAAACTATGACGTGGGAGGAAAGACTGCCATAATAAAATAATGACCTCCAATTGCAATATAAGCTTGGCTGTATCGATAGATATATAGTTTTTTTCAAGCAATTTCAAAGATACCAACACAGAGCATTATCCTTTGCGTCTAGTATTATACCAGTGGTTCTCTCAGTCGAACTCTTTATGTGATAGTTACAGATGAATATGTTTTTACACACAGAGAGGCGTGCACAATACTCATCTGTGGAAAACAACGATTCCGCACGTTTACGTCCACATGCATCTAACAACGCGAATGTTTGGAAAGATATTGAGACCGATTTCCTTACCAATGGGACTCGCTTTCTACTGGAAGATTGTCGTTCATAATCGAATGTGTTTTAAGCATGTTGGTGCGTTATGCAATCGTTGTGAGAAAGGTATTTTTGCTCCACTTTTTCCTTTGATTTCTCTTAATGTATACACATAATGAGAAAATTTTCCTTACTCTTGCAATTTTATTGAGATTTTGACTATTAGTTCACACACACACACAAGCTTTAACATTTCATCACAGGATTTGTACATTTATTCTCGCCGATAACTATTTTGTTAGATAATGAATGTGTTCATTCCATCTATTCAGGAATGAATTTATTGTTCTATTTCGGGCTCATTCATTACACTATCCTACAGATTCCCTGCCTATGTTCGATGCCTAATTTATTCCTTCTATATTTCGTATTAACTCTTCCTATTTTACCATTAAAGAGCTCATTTCAATCAAATCTGATTTAATTCTGCTCATTAGAATACTTCTGGTAAATAATTTTATTTGAAAACGCCAATTTGGAAGTGTTCATAGATTTTTCTTTTGCAACACGAATCTTTTCTTTTTCTGGATTTATTACTCCCCTATCGAGTCAACTGCATTGCTTTGACCTCTCCTTTACACAATATAGTTTTTATTTCTTGTCACTTAAGGTACTATATAATTTAAATAACTGAATGTACACTTTGATTTTGATTTATACTTTAAATACCTCTTTTTATTTTCCAAGTACTGCATTTTACTTGGGATTACGTGTATATTTTAAGGTTTTGTTTTATAAAGCAGACAATATTTAATGAAAGGAGTTTCCATGTTATTTATGTATGATGCAGAGCAAGTTTCTTAAAAATGAATCCTATTGTGTATTATAGGTTTCTCAATATAGTTTTTTTATGGTAAAAGGGCAACAAAAAGAAACTTTTTGTATGATTTTTATAATGTATTTCTTTTTGTTCGCTCTTTTACTATAAATAGAATTTATTTATTTGTTTTCTTTTTAAACCAAGAATAGAATAATAAATTCAGTCCTAAGTAGATAGAGTGAACTATGGGGCATTCATTATCTAACAAAAGAGTTATTGGCGAGAATAAATGTAAAAATCCTGTGATGAAATGTTGAAGCTCGCACGCGCGCGCGCGAGCTCGTAGTCAAAATCTCAATAAAATTGCGATAGTAAGAAAAAGTTTTTCATTATGTGTGTATACATTAAGAGAAATCAAAGGAAAAATGAGACAAAAAATATCTTTCTGACAACTATTGCATGACGCACCAACATGATTAAAACACATTTGATTATGAACGACAATCTTGCAGCAATCCTGGTAAAGTTTAAAAAATTATTTACGTGATGACATCAGAAGATACAATCCCATTCGTGGGGGATATGGACCCATGTCATTATCTTTACAAGCGTTCACGGAGATAAATTGTTGCATGCATGTGGATTTGTGTGTGGGATTTGCAGTTCTCTCACTTAAATTTCATTTTTTTAACCTCCAATTTTGGATATATTTTAAAATGTATTCAAGTTGTTTACTTATGTTAAGTTTTGATAACCTCACACCCCTGCATTAAATCGATATCTCATTTATATAATGCATTGTATTCCAACCTCGGTATAATTCGGCGTTATCGCATGCGGACAGTCATCAATAGAACATTCTTGCATATGTTACTGGTTTTAAAAAACTGCTTTGAGAGAGGCTCTTTCATGATGCTGAAATCTCTAACTGCCATCTTAAGTGAGAGTAGATGTTTTGAATTGGAGCATCTACTAATCGATTACTTAAGTACTATCGCAACCCTATTGGCGACATTGAACAAAATTCTACAAAAACGCTGACGGAAAAACCGTATGAAAAATATTAAGCAAGAATAAATAAATAACGATCGTTAAAAGAAAAAGAATGACTATTTATTATTATTATTAATTCGACGTTGTATTAGTATTATTTCATTGTTAAATTTCATTATTTAAGAATTCGGTAAATCGCAGATTCGCATTTTCGTATTCGAGCTCGCCATATCAACGTAAGGTTGGGCTTTGAAGGGCGGCCAGAGGAGAAATATCACATGCGAAACCGGGGTTGCCAATTTTGTGAGTTATCTTGAAAGTTGCCATGACTGCGATAGTGCGTAAGTACACAATTATTCACTTGACGCATAGAAATTCTTTCTTTCGGCTTTGAAATTTATTTCAATGAGACTACAAAAAGAAATATACTGGCGAATTCACTGTTGTATTTAGACTCGATCTTCTCACTATTTCTTCTTTTTTCTTCGAGCACTGCCCCAGGATGGGGGCCGGGAGCCCCGTGTGTCCATCTCTCTGGAGGCGGCGGGGCGGCGGCGCGTCTCCAGCGGCAGCAGGACATCCCGTCTCACGTGCGCCCAGCTGTTGGCCCTCAGCGGCACGCAGGGGGCCGCCCTGGCAGCTAGCTGCAACTTCTCCGTGCACAGGTTCTGCGCAAGCAGAGGTAAATATTTTGTGCTTTGTATTTGTAGGCTCATGCAATAGAAATCAAAAGTGTTTTTTGTTTAAGAAATTTTAAGAGAGATAAAGTCCTGAAAAATTAATGTACTCCATCTCGTTTGATGCTAAACTACTTACAGTAGAACTTCTAAGAAGATTTGAAAATACAAATTTGATTAATTTGCAGAAAGAATTAAGGGAACCGGTACACCATGCACATTCAAAAAAATCGATATTTTAATTTTAGTATTAAAAAATAGTGCACAGTTTTCGGAATCTAAAGTATAACACTCCTATGTTCGTTGATAAAAAAAACCCTTAAAAAGTAATTGACAAAAATGTAAACAAACGTTTAGAAATGTTTCGTTTTTTCCCTTTTTCTCCAAAGCATAATTTTTGACTTTAAAAGGTACACTTTAAAAAAAACTATTGCTCTATATGGTTCCAAATTTTTTATATTTCTATACAGGATACCTCTACGTGTAGTGAACTTTTTTTTAGTTGAAGTAGTACATATAGTTTTTAAAAAAATAGTCTTATGTATAAAAAAAGGAAGAGGAAAAAAAAATTTTCAAAAAATTGCAGTCTTATAATTTTTTTAAGGAAACTATCTTATTATTTTACTAAAAATATAGGTTCACTATATTTTGCGTATTGTTTTATACATGTGCAAAAAGTATTTTACATATTTAAGAGATAATTTCTTAAAAAATGGTTCCTAAACACAGCATGTATTATGAGATCTCAAAAATTATGTCCAACTTAAATTAAGCAGAACAAAGAATTTTAACTAGAATATTATTTTTGTATCTCTACGGAATGTGTGTGTGTGATTAAAATACTTTATTATATAAGATCACAAAAAAAATCTAAGCTCCATTGAAAATTTATATATATGTCCATAAAGAAAAATCTTGTTTTTGGCATTTTACTCTTTCAAGCATATCCTGGTACCCTTAAGAAATACTGCGTACTATCCACGTGATAGATTCCCTGATTTTGTGATAGATTCCAGCGTTACATTCCCTGACTTCTGGCACAGATTTGTTGATAAAAATTTAGCGTAACCTAAATTACAAATTATTTGAATATTTCTAGTCTTATAAAATATTTGTTGGATCATTTTATTTTTTCTTTCAATATAAAGAGAATTTTTTGATACCTGAAAAATAAATGGATTAAATTACTTGGTGTATTCATCTATATATATAAAGGAGAAAAGCGACTCATTCACTCGCTGACTAACTCACTGGCTAATCACGATATCTCCGGAACTATTAAACCTACAGACTTGAAATTTGATAGACAGGTTCCTTTCATGGAGTAGACATCAACTAAGAACGGATTTTGCAAAGTTTGAACCCCAAGGGGCGTTATACGGGGGTTTAAGGGGCGTTATAGATAATTATTTCCATTATTAAACTATTACATGTACAGTCTTGAAGCTAGATACACAGATTTCTTTCATAAAGTAGAGATTCCCTACATATTGATTATTACGAAAATATACCTCCAAGGGGCGTTGAGGGCGCTTAAGGGGCATTATGCATAATTATTTCCATTTTTAAACTATTATACGTACAGTCTCTAAAGTTGGTACGCAGATTCATTTCCTGGAGTAGAGGTCCGCTTCAAATTAGATTTTACAAAAATAAACCTCCAAGTGGTATTGCAGGGCTTAAGGGGCGTTATAGATAATCATTTCCATTTTTAAATTATTTGACGTACAGTCTTGAAATTTGGTAAGCGGATTCCTTTCCTGGAGTAGAATTTCGCTATAAAATAGGTTTTGTCAAAATTGCCCCCCCCCAAGTGGCGTTGCGGAGAATTAAGGGGCGTTATAGGTAATTATCTCCTTTTTTAAAGTATTAGACGTAAAATCTTGAAATTGAGTACACAGCCTTTTCTACCCATCAAGATCCATTATCAGAACATTTTCTTTCAACTATTCGTAAGTATAATGGATGTTTTCAAATGACATCTTTTGGAGATAAAGAAATAAAGGAGGGAAACTTTATGCCAACATTTAAAGTGCAAGGGCAGGTTTATCATAGAAAAGGAAGCTTAATGGCTGGTGCTCATCATTCATTTCTCCAAATTTATTTTATTGGAGATGATCACCGTGAAAAAGACATCCGCGGTGGACTTTATCTTGGAATCAAATCAGAATTAATAAGTCAACTTCAAAAGTCACTGCATGAGCATAACAAGTACATAATGGGTTTTAAGGCTGCTATTGATTCAGTACCTAAAGACCAGAAAGAGTTTAAAGTAGTTATAAACGCTGAAAGAAAGCCTTTTGGGGAACATAAAGGGCGTTTTACTGCTCCTCAGACAAAAGTAGTGGCATCGTTGGACAAGAGTTTGAAAAATGATACATCGTTCTCAGTTGTAGAAGCGTAACACTGATGCGAATCCATGACACACATCGTGCCAATGGTGGATTGCAGTACCCTTTGATGTTCTTTCGTGGAGAAGATGGCTATCAAATTAATATACCTAAACGTCATGAAACGCCTAAATTCCTCTGAGTAAGACAGTGTCCGCTTCTGAATTTTACAGCTACAGAATTATAGAGCGACATGGGGAAGTATGTTATTTGTTGTTCTTTCGCAGTCTATTAAATCAGTTTAGTCGGCATGTTCGTAAACATTGAGACTCGACTGGATTCGTCTCAGCCAAAAAACTGAGAAGTGAAGAATACATTCACCTTAAGGATGCGATAACAGCAACTGACGGACAATTATCTGAATTAGGTAAAATGGTTGTGTTGCCATCTTCTTTCACTGGTGGATCCCTCTCAAGATGCTATGACCTATGTGCAACATTTCGGATGGCCAGATTTATTTATTACATTTACGTGCAACCCTAAATGGCCAGAAATAGTTGATCTTTTGAATCAAGGTCAGAAATCACATGATAGACATGATATAATTGCAAGGGTCTTCCGTGTGAAAGTAAAACATATGATGAGGCTTCTAACGAAAGGTTGCATTTTTGGTAATGTACGGTGTCACATGTACTCTGTAAAATGGCAGAAACGTGGCCTCCCTCACGTTCATATTCTTCTATAGTTAAAAGATAAGATAAGACCAGAGTCTATTGGCAAAGTTATTTGTGCTGAATTACACGACTATAAACTTGACCCTGCCCTCTATGAAATTATAAGAACCGCTATGATTCACGGTCCATGTGGACACATCAACAAACGTTCACCCTGTATGTTGAATGGTAAATGCACAAAAAATATTCAAGGTGCTTCTGGAAGGAAACTCAAACAAGAGAAGATGGATATCCCCAGTATCATAGAATATCTCCGGAAGAGGGTGGAATAGTACCACAAATCACAAAGATAATAATGTTGACAATCGGCGGGTTGTACCATACAAACCCGTTCTGTCCCGTACCTTCAATGCTCATATCAATGTTAAATTTTGCAATTCTGTAAAATCAATAAAATATATTTGCAAATATGTGAATAAGGGAACCGACCAAGCGACATTCAGTGTTGAAGATCAAGATGAGGTGACAAGGTATGAGACGGGTCGATACATCAGTAGCTCTGAAGCAGTCTGGCGGATTCTGTGTTTTCCTATTCAAGAGAGATTTCCTTCTGTAATGCACCTTTCCGTACATTTAGAAAACGGACAAAGATTTTATTTTACCGAAGACAATGCCATTCACAAAATCATCAATCCTCAAAAAACTACACTCATTGCCTTTTTTGAACTCTGCCAAGTTGATAATTTTGCAAAAACTATTTTGTATTGTGAAGTTCCACCATACTATGTATGGAAAAAGTAACACATTTTATAGAAGGAAAAAAGGAAAGGATTATTTCAGATTATCTGGAAATCAAGAAAGATCAGGTTTTGGGAAGAGTATATACTGTACATCCTGGCAATGCTGAGTGCTATTACTTACGCCTACTGTTACATAAGATCTCTGGTACAACATCATTTACTGCATTACAAATAGTAGCAGGAGTAGTTCAGCCATCATTCCAAGCAGCTGGCTAAGCTCTTGGCTTGCTGGAAGATGATGCTCATTGGAATAGCACATAAGAAGAAGCTTTGATCTCTGAATCTCCTAATAAAATCCTTGAGTTGTTTGCCATAATATTAGTTTTCTGTTGTAAGATCGTCTTGTAGTTGAATTAATCAGCTCTAATTAACCGGATTTACCGTTTTTATTATTTCCTTCAAAACACATCACTATATTAATAATTTAATTTACAATTGAAATCGCATCGGGAACTACAGGCAGCTTCCTCCATTTTACGTTCTAGACTCTCTTCTTCTTCTTCTCTCCTTCCCGTTCAAAGGCCAAAACAGCTCACAGCAGCGCCCTCTTTCTAGTCTATCGTGTGCTATGTGTCAAGCCTCCTAGTGTACTATGTGCCACGCCGTTACAGTCTAATTATTTCCTCCCATCCTGGAGAAAACTTTTCACGATAGTTGAGTGGAAAGTTTTACTGCGATACCTGACAAATACTTGACATAGCATCAGTTTATGCAGCAGTAGAGAGTTAAGAATTATTTCTTGAAATCCTTTTCTTTTAAACGGAGCTAAAAAATATTTTTTAAAAAAATAACGTGCAAGTACCTGTTCTATCCGAAACTAGTACCTTATTTTAAGGAAGGCATTAAACTTATCCCTACTAATCTATGTGAACTTTAACATATACAAAATATCATTTGGTGAAATATTGCTACCAAATGCAAACTTTAAAATACAAATATTAATTATCAAAAAATTAACATACAAATATCAAAAAAAATTTTAGATATTAATACCAAAATTTAAAACAAAAAATTTTAAATATCAAAATACAAATACAAAAGTTTAAAATACTAATACCAAATATCAAATTTTAAAATACCAATACAAAATATCAAAGTTTAAAATACAAATACAAAATATCAAAATACTAATATCAAATATTAATACTAATATACAAATACCAATCATTCTAAACAAAAAAAATAATATAAAGGAAATTCTTATTTTTCCATCAATTCTCATTACAAGTGAGTGTTTTTTTCAAGTTTTAAGGGATACGGCTTAAACTATCAGCATTCTGATTTTGTTTTCCCGTCCGATAAGCAATCTCATAATTAAATGATTGCAAAATTAAGGACCACCTTAAGAGTCTTGGATTAGTCCCAGTATTTTTCTCTAACCAGACCAAGGGATTATGGTCAGTTTGTATGACAAATTTTTGGTGTCCATCAAGATAGCATTTCAACTTTTGCACGGCAAAAATAATGGCCGCACATTCTTTTTCCGTAGTGCTATATTTTTGTTCTGCAAGCGACTGCTTTTTGCTCAGGAACATGATGGGATGTTCTTCGTTTTCACATACTTGCGACAACACGACGCCTATTCCAAGATTGGATGCATCACACTGAATGATGAAGGGTTTTGTGAAATCAGGACTGTATAAAACTGGATTTTTATATAGTCTTGTCTTGAGCTCCTCGAACGCATTCTGGCAAGAACTATTCCAGTAAACGGTTGATTTTCGATTTCGGCCCTTAAGTAAATCTGTCAGTGGAGCTGCGATTACTGAGAAAATTCGGGAATATATCTTCTATAATAGCCAGATAATCCTAAGAAGGCTCTAACTTGCGTCTTGTTAGTGAGAATCGGGAAATCTTTGATGACCTGAACCTTTAATTCTCCAGGTGTTCTTAAACCTTGGCCTACCAAATGTCCAAGATACTTAACGTATGCTTGAGCAAATTGACATTTGGATGGCTTGATATGTAATTTAGCGGAGCGTAGGCGATCAAATACATCCTTTAGATGTTTTAGGTGATCATCCCAGGCTAGTGAAAAGATAGCTATATCATCTAGGTAGGGAACTGCAAAGTCTTCACAATTTCTTAATAAGTTAGCCATAAGTCGACTGAAGTAATAGGGCGCATTTTTCAGACCGAAAGTTAACCTCAATGGTTTAAAAGTTCCAAATGTTGTCACAAACGATGCGTACCTTTGCGCTCGGGGACTCAGGGGTATTTGCCAATACCCTCGAGTAAGATCCGAGATAGAGATATATTTAGCTGCCGATACCTTTTCTAAAAGTTCCTCGATATTAGGCAATGGAAAGAATTGTGTCCGAGTTACTTTATTCAACCTTCTGTAATCGATACAGGGCCTTGCTTCCTTTCCCTGAGCTTCAACAAGTATTAATGGGATGTAAAATCAGATTCTCCTGGCTCTATTATTTTCAGTTCTAACATCTTATTAACTTCTGATTTGAGAATTTCAATTTGTCGAGGAGACATACGATAAGGCTCAGCAACACAATTGCTCGTTCAGATTCTAATTCAATATCATGTTCAGCTAAATCGGTACATCCAGGAATATTCGAAAAAAAGATTACTATATTCATATAAAAGTTATTTGAGCTGTCCTCGTTGAATTTGAGATAATTTTGAATTTAACTGCACATCACTGATGATTTTGGACCATCCCGACCTTTCGTTTTCAAGTTCCAAACTAGGTATGTCTTCTTCTTCGTCATGCTTTAAAGGATTAATGCACAATAAATTAATATTTTCCTCTCGTTGGTGATAAGGTTTTAGCATATTAACATGATAAACGTGGGTTTTATCCTTCTCTGGGAATTTGACCACATAATTTGTCTCAGAGAGTTGTTGCACTATTTCTCCAGAGCCAACCCAATGAACAGATAACTTGTTAGGCCTGGATGGAGCTATGACCAAAACCAGTTCACCCAGTTGAAATTGACGCTTAACGGTCCGGCGATCATACCACAACTTCTGTTTTTGTTTGGAATCTTCCATGTGTAGGGTTGCCAATTCCTGACATCTTTTCATTCTATTAATGAGTTCAAATACGTAATCCACAACGCGGCTTTCTACATGCTCTTCTTCTGTCAGTTTCTCGTACAATAACATTACAGGAGTCCTTAGATTTTTCCCGTGAACTAGTTCAGCTGGTGAAAATCCAGTACTATCGTGTATAACAGTCCTTAGGGTTTGAGGAAGAATTTTCTCCCAATCTGGAATTGCCTCCAGACACAGGACACGAAGAATCCTCTTCAATGTTCTGTGCATTCTTTCCACAGGATTACTTTGTGGATGATAAACAGAACTTCGAACTACTTCAACTCCAAATCTTTCTAAAAATTCCGTTGTTAGTGCACTCATGAATGACGTGCATTGGTCAGTTTGTAATTCTCTTGGGAACCCCATTAGGCTGAAAATCCATAACAATGCATTTACAACAGTTGTTGAGCAAAGGTTTGCTACAGGAATGACATCAGGATACCTTGATGACATACATAACGCCGTAATTATATATTTATTTCCTGACGGTGTCATTGGTAAAGGTCCATTTGCATCGATGTTAATCTTTGTGAAAATTTCAGTTATTACGGGAACAATTTTTAATGGGGCCTTCTTTTTATCTTGCGGTTTTCCCACCCTTTGACATTTGTCGCATGTCTTTACAAAGTCCTCAACATCACTAAAGAATTTAGGCCAATAAAATGTTTTGAATACGGCATCTTTCGTTTTAGTTACTCCTAGATGAGCTGTAGCCGCCTCGTGACCTATCGTCATCAAATTTTTTCTATACTTTTCGGGAACAACCAAACATTTACGTTTAGTGCCATCCTTATCTTCTTTTTGGAAAAATAGTAAGTTATTTTCGACAATATAATGATTTTTCTTTGAAAACCCGCTTTTAGCTTCTTCAAACAGTGTTTTCAATTCAGCACTTTTCATTTGCTCCTTTGCAAAATCTTTATGAGATAATTTTATAAGATTTGATTCAAAAATTTCAGATTGAATTAAAGGCAAAATATCATCCAGTTCGTCCGGAGATTCTTTATTCTTTTCGTTACTTTCAGGAATAGTTTCTTCTGATATACTAAGATCTTGTTTACTCTCTTCAGTCAATTTCTTCTGCGAACGTGTTTCAACAGCGTTCACCATATACACTTGTATTTCTTTATTCTTCTTCACTTCTTCAAACAATGCAGCAGTCTTATTTTCCAAAAAATATTTTCCTTGATCTAATGAATCTCTTAAAACAGCAGCTTTCGTAATCACATGACCAAACACACAGTCCAACTCAACTTCAGCCATTGGCAGACACATTCCAAAAAGAAAATTAAAATAAGACGAGTAAAAAACTTATTTTTCGATATATTACACACAGTCCAACTCAACTTCAGCCATTGGCAGACACACTGCGGTTTCCTCCAGAGGAGTTCGAATCCACACAGTTTTATTTATAAACATGGAAGGCCTTACGTATTTTTTACATATTAAATCGAGAGATGCACGAGTATCTCGTAGTATAGGCATTTCAATTCCATTCACTGTTCCTAAACTTGTATATGGAGCCAATACATCAGTACCATTTCTAACAGTTTCAGTACCATTTCAACAGTTTCTTCTCAAAGTCTTTCTCGTGATTTTTTTCATGGACAGGTTCCTTTTTTATTTGAAATTTTGACTTGAAATCTTTAGGAGTTTCCTTTGGTCTGGCACTACTATAATTTACACCACCTTGGAATTTGTAACTATTTTTCTTATGGATTTCTCTTCTGAAACTCTGTTTGATGCTTTCATATTCGTCTAATTTCTCTGCAAGTTCATAGGGAGTTTTTAACTTGATCCAGTCATTTAGAAAATGCTCTCTTACTTCAGATGGAACACTGTACATCAATTGTTCAGTTATTAATAGATCTTCCAGTTGCTCTAAAGTTTTAACCTGCAATTCAGCTATCCATTCTGTAAAATAACTATTCAGCTCATGAGCATAGTTCCTCCAAGACTTCTCTGCTGATTTTTGATGTCTGTAAAAACATTGCTTCAACTTTTCGTTGTTCAACCTGTACCTCTTCAATATAAGATCTTTTACAAAATCATAATTATTTGCCCTTTCAGTAGTTCTCTAGCTAGCATATTAGAGAGTTCTGCTGGTAAAACTGCCAACAAGTAGGCCACTCAATCCTTCTTTGGTACTTGAGCTAATTCTGCCTTCCTTTCAAAATTATTCAAATATAAACTAATCTCATCATGGTTTTCATCAAATTTAGTTGTGATTTGTGTCAATTGAATCTTAGGTCCAATTTCAACTCTTCTTCCAGATTCATCATTTAAGGGAACCGGGACGTTCTCGATGACACAAAATGAGCAAAATTCGGCTTTTCGAAAGAACATTATTTTCAAAAACAGAAAGACTCTATAATTAAAAAAATTGTGTCATACAATCTATGTACTTTTCTTAATATACTGCAACATAAAATTATTAAATATATAAAATATTTTAAGAAATGTAAGGATTCGAAAAAGTACACACCAAAAGAAGTTTTCGGATACATGGTGCTCTTTAGGTACATGTATCTTTCCTTTTCTAGCATTACCACAAACCATGATGTTTTAGTTATAAAATTGTACTTTTATTTAAATGTAATAGTTCTTTTTATATTTCCTTGCTTAGAAATTTTTTTTAAAAATTTTGAATTTTGACTTTTTGAAAATTTGATAAAAATGGCAATTTTTTTTTTAGAAATTGAACAATAAAAGTAAAAATACTAACATTTAAGAAATAAATTTAGTAGCATTAAATACATTATCATGACACAAAAGCTCATACCAAGTTTCATTAAAATATAACAAATAGATTTTTCTACGCATGTACCTAAAAACTGAAAAAACACATTTTGAGAAAATTGAAAAAAACTAAATAAAATGATACACCTACCTAAAATTTAAGGTCTATTAATTTCCAGCACTGTACTCATCTTGCATTGACTGTTCTAAAGCATCCTGCTTTCTTTTAATTTGCCTTTTTGTTCTCCTGGCTTCTTTGGAAGCTTTTTGAACAGCCATCTCAGCTTCACAAATTCTGACGTAGTCAATTTTACGAAGGCCTTCACAAGTGTTGACGCCTGGATTGATTTTTAATACTTCAGTTCTTGCATATGCATCTTCATTGAAGCATATAACCGCGTCCATAACACCCATTTGCAAAGTTCTTTTGCTTACAAATGTGTTTTTCGGCACACGATTCCACACACAATTGTTAAAGCTTTCGTTAGGGTTCTGAGTTCGGCCATGCAAACATTTTAATAACAGTTCTTTTGCAGTTAAATCTCTTAAAAAAATTTTAATTTTAAAAAGAACTGCTTCTGGGAGGGAATGTTTGTGGGTGTATATTTCACCTGATACAATGCTTTTATTGTACCCGCACCAACTTTCTTCTCCCATAGGGCACAAAGCATGTTGTGGATTTTCATCTGTCGACAGTTTATGGAAATATATTGCCCAGATGGATTTGGACATATCTGCGACTTATTTTCCAACACTTCTTCTTATGGCTTAGCCATAATAATTTTGCAGCTGAAGAATTTCTGCATCTGTCAGCCTTCCTCGCCCAGATATCGGTTTGTTGTCTGACAGCTTGGTGGATTTTAAATTGTTCTTTAGGGCTCTCAGTCTTGCTCCCATCCTCTTTTCCCTCCTCTCCCTGCCTCCATCCCCGATGCACTCTAGTTTTTCAACAGGAAATTCATCACCGTATATGTTTGATTCTTGAACCCTTAGGAACCCCTTCGAATCTCCATCTCCAAGGTACTGAACATACCGAACATTGTAATTTGGTAAGGAGCGACTGAAAATCCGCAATGCTCCTTCACTCTCCATTCCCGCAATAAATCCATGATAGTTTACCTGGCAATTATCACAGGTTTTGTTCGTACTTTTGCATTCAAAACAATATTTTGAAAGGCACTCAAAATCAATTACTTTTCCATTATCGAGAGAAGTTGCCGTTACAATGCCATTCTTTGAAGAGTGTCCTCTTTTCTGCCAGGTCCCATCAAGAGCAATTGCTATGTTCTTATTGTGTTCATTTTCATTGACAGCTTCATTAACGCTGTTGACCATTGAACGAGATGAAACAGTTTCCAACGCTTTAAAAATTGGCGTATACAGTCTTTCAAATTTAGCTGGAGGAGGAGGTAAGTTCATCAGCGCACAAAATATCTGAGCTGCACTTTTGCCCATTCCAATGCACCTCATGCCATAAACAAACCTCAAATTTACTTCATATCCATCTGACACGGTATTTGAAGTCATTGAAGTATGACCAGAACCACAATACTTGCAAGTTGCTGACACACTGACACACTAAGTCCTTTGCGACTACTTTTATTTTCAGCAACATCAAAGCAGAAAGATTTATCACAATATCTGCATTTTGCAATATTGTTGAAAATATTATTGAGCATATTTAAGTCAATAATAACATACCTGCTTTGAGTTTCAACTGAAAAATTATCTTCATAGTCCATAAAAGACCCTTCACTCTTCTTAATTTTCTTTTTAGATGCACTGACAACAACTCGTTCACTCTCAGCATTTACTGAAGTGTTACTACGAATTAAACGACGTTTGACTTGCCCAAACTTTTTTGTTCGAGGCATTGTAGATGTTTAAAATTCTCGCAAATTACAAACAAATTGAATGTAAACAAAAAAAATAGTATATAAGAAGTCAAAATAAGAAGTTCGTACTTCACGTGTTAGTAACCCAAGCACGAGAAAGCAAAACGTTCAAAAATCCCACAGCTTGTGTATAAACAAGATTGAGTTGAGTAGTTATAGTCCTTCTCAAACCACAACAATAAAATAAATAAATCAGATTAAGTGATATAAAAACACCAATCTACATAAAAACATGCTTCGGTCAGCTGTAAGATGGGCGTGGCAGTTGACGTGCGATAACGTAAACAAGAGGCGTGACAGCTGTTGCTTACATTTTTTAAAACCGCAATTACTCGGATATTAAGTTTTAAACCTATACACATTTTTGGAATCTCTCTCAGCATTAAATCTACTTTTATCTACCACCTTGCTGGACTGATCTACTTCAACCCCCATTTCCTCACATACTGACAAAAGATCAAGTTTATTACCTTTAGCTAAATATGCCATGATTTAGGGACTAACAAGATCAGAATGCTTTCCAAAAAGAAAATTAAAATAAGACGAGTAAGAAACTTATTTTTCGATATATTATTTAACTAAAAGTAGTTATCGATTTTGCACTGTACCAAAATATGCAAAAATATACAGTTAAATTATAACGAATACATCCATATTCAGCACTTTCGAATTCTATTTTTCAAAAGTTTCTAGTGATTAAAATATTTACGTAATTACAATACCAGAATAATCAAACAAGCACAAAAATAAAAAAAACTTTTCAATGCAAATTCAATAACATACACCTTAAGTCCAAGTTATCTCTTCATAAAGTCTCTTCAAAATTTAATTTGTCATTCATTAATTGTCATTTTATTTTCAATTTAAAACAAACAAATGCGAGCAAATATGTTAAAAAAAATTCTACCTATAGAAATTCTACAACTTCACCCTTAACTCGAAAATAATAATAGAAGTTTATATTTGCAAAAACAAACAATTTTTTTTTTCAGAAAAACCAAACACTTCAATTCGGAACATAAAAAAATATTATGAGACAATAATAAGTGTAAAATAATTCCACTAGTATTCTGAATCCACAGAAACAAAAAGTTTACTGAACAACTTATAAAAAACAAATTCTTATATGATTAGAATAATTATGCATTTAACCTTGAGAACTTCTGGAACGTAATGAGTCAGATTTTTTTTTTCTCTCTGTAAAAGAGAAGTCATGAATATTTCGTTGACTCAGCAAAATCAAAAATATTTCTACTTAAATATACACTTTATACATATATTTTTTTCACTGCACCTTCAAATCGTGCTATAATCACAATTTTCATAAGTTATTTATCATTCACTCTTCACAAATTCTTAATATTATATTTACAATACAGATGTTTTTTTATACACCGTTGAGAGAATCTTTTAATTTATATCTCACACACACATATAAAACACAGTTTTAAATCAGAATACACTAACTAAAACTAATAAAAAAGAGCAATTTTATATACTCAATTCAACCACAGACAAAATAAATTTTCTTCCTTTTTATAGGATAAATTTGAGATCAGGTGCTCCAATTGAAATCGTCCACACCTTTTATTTAAAAACAAATAATAAATTAACGAGAATAGCAGGGATAAGTAAAAGGCTTTAAAATAATCAAAATGCAGCATTTAATACAAAAAGTGAATTAAGAATGATTTCTGTATTTGATTTGTACCCATATTTTAATACAAAAATTGAGATCAAATTTAAAATACGCCCGAAGGTACTTTCAGATAGAAAAAGTACTTACCCCAACTATTTCTTTTGTTGTTAAAGACACTGTTTTTAGTTTCGTGCCATCGCTGCCATCAGTCTGTAAGATCGTCTTGTAGTTGAATTAATCAGTTCTAACTAACCGGATTTACCGCTTTTATTATTTCCTTCAAAACACATCACTATATTAATAATTTCATTTACAATTGAAATTGCATCGGGAACTACAGTCAGCTTCCTCCATTTTACGTTCTAGACTCTCTTCTTCTTCTCTCCTTCCCGCTCAAAGGCCAAAACAGTTCACAGCAGCGCCCTCTTTCTAGTCTATCGTGTTCTATGTGTCAAGCCTCCTAGAGTACTATATGCCACGCCGTTACACTGTCAAGTTGGAGACCCAATAAAACTGTGGGAGAAACACCGAAATAGTTTATTAGAAGATGTTAAAAACAAATCGAAGCAGAGAAAGGAAACATCGAATCATATCTTGATATTATTTATAATCAATGTCTCATTCTTCTTGATGATATTGTCATACCTATGTCGGGTAAAGCATTCTTACAGTTCGGATTTTTATCCCCATCACGAGAGGCAAGATTTGCAATCAGTAACCATCAGTATGTGAAGGAACTAGCTTACGACACCGTTCATCTGAGCAAAATCGTGGCTGAAAATGTTCCCAAATTAAATCAAGAACAGAAAGAAATATATTACAAAATATTAAATAGTATTTCTTCCAACTCAGGTCAGTTGTATGTCCTTGATTCACCTGTTGGTACCGGAAAAACATTTTTAATTAATGTGTTACTTGCCAAAATCAGGTATGAAAGAAGTATAGCTATTGCCGTTGCTTCTTTAGGAATATCTGCTACTTTAATTGATGGGGGTAAAACAGCTCACTCTGCATTCAAATTACCACTCAGCTTACATCCTTCTGAATCTGTTAACTGTAATATTTCTAAACAAAGTGATATGGCACATGTTCTCAGAGAAGCAAAACTTATTATATGGGATGAGTGTACTATGGCGCACAAGAAAGGTATTGAAGCTCTAAACAGGACACTCCAGGACATAAAAGGCTGCAACCGAATCATGGGAGGACTGACTGTTTTAATGTCCGGTGACTTTAGACAGACCTGACCTGTTGTATTACGAGCAGATATCGTCAAGGCGTGCCTTAAGACATCCTTTTGATGGCCTCATATCAAAGTGGTGTCCTTAAGAATTAATGTGCGCGTTCATCTGCAACAGGATTTGAGAGCAGAAATGTTTCCAAAACTACTCATTGATATAGGAGACGGAAAGATTAAGGAAGTGGAAGGAAGAATAAATATTCCGGAAAGCCTTGTTAATATTGTTGGAGATTTGATAACCTTAACTGAGAGAATATATCCAAATATCCATCAGATTGGAATAGATTGATCATCATGGTTGAAGGAAAGAGCTATTCTTACTCCAACAAACGACTCAGCTAATAACATCAACAACTTTCTGTTAAACAAGTTGACCACTAAACATGCAAAGTATGAATCTGTGGATTAAGTAATGGAGGCAGAAGATGCTGTTCATTATCCGCAGAGTTTTTGAAAACTCTTAATCCACTTGGAATACGACCTCGTGTTCTCAACCTCAAAATTGAAGCACCAATAATGCTACTGCAGAGGTGCGCAAACTAGGGGTCGCGACCCCTGTGGGGGTGGCCAGAAGTTATTTTGAGGTCGCCAAAATTTTATGAAATGCATTATGCCTGCTACCATACAGTGTACATATAAAGGGTGAAACGCCGTCACTTACTCTTTAATTGCAATTTTCGCTCTTTCTTTGACCGTAATGCGTAATATGTAAAGTTTTTCACTCCGGTAGATGACGCCCTCTTCGCCAGTTTTACTGAAATGCGCCTATTTGTCCGACGGATTGATGTTATACGCACTGTGTCGAACGGTGCGCACTGAGCATGCGCGCACCGTACGAGATGGAGTGGTAATCAAGGGCTGTGGGGGTCATCTTGTAGACATGCGTACAAAGCCAAGGCCAACCAAACGACCAAAAACTATGGCTGAATGTTTTACTGCGCGTTTCCATGTAACAGTTGGCCTGCAATTGTTTTAGTTTCTCCTCGAGTTTTATCATGTGACATTGTGTAACTATGATTTTTTATATTTTTATCGGGCTTTGCTGCTCTTTGTTATCAGGTATGTGCTATCATTAGAGAAAGATCTCTGTTAATGTTATTGAATTTCTCGAAAAAAAATTATAAATTTTTTGTTATTATTTGTTTTAGTTAAAAAAATTTAACCCCTATATTCATAATGGATAAATGGGTAATATGTACACCAGGTACATCTTCAGCTAACAAACGAACAAATACTGATGAAGAGTTTCAAAATTCTGAACTAAATGCCCCATCTAAAAAAATAAGAAAATACAATGAGGAATTTATTAAGTATGGTTTTACATTTTGTGTTGTTGATAATGAAGAACGCCCGATAGGTATCATTTGCAACGAAAAATTAGCAAATGAGGGCATGAAACCAGCTAAATTAAAAAGGCATCTGGAAACTAAACATAAAGAACGTCAAAATATACATGCCGATTTTTTTCAAAGACGAGCTGAAAATCTGAAAAATCAAAGTGCAAATCTAAAGAAATTTACAACAATACCTCATAAAGCATTACGAGCTTCTTTAGAAGTTTCTTATCTAATAGGGAAAACAATGAAACCCCATACAATTGGAGAATCCCTTATCCTTCCTGCAGCAACTAAGATGACATCAATTATGCATGGCGATATATATAAATATGGAAATGAACTAAAAACAATACCATTATCAAGAGATACCACGTCTCGGCGGATTTCCGAAATGTCACGAAATATCGAGTCATAAGTCATAAAACGCATACAAAATTCATCTGTATTTGCTTTACAACTGGAAGAGACTACCGATATTACTAAAATGTCACAACTAATTATTTACGTTAGATTTATTTTTAATGAAGATATAACAGAAACGTTTTTATGTTGCTAAAGTTTGGAAGGAAAAACAACTGGAGAAAAAATATTCGAAGTAATAAATGAATATTTTGAAGCAAAGTCCCTTAACTGGGCAAACTGTGTTGCGGTTTGTACTGATGGTGCTGCAGCATTAACAGGTTCGAACAAAGGGCTCAGAGGCTTAATCCAGAACGTGGCGCCTCATATCGTATTTAATCACTGTATGATTCATCGGCAAGCTCTCTTTGCAAAAGATATGGATGATGAGTTGGACAACATATTACATGACGCTGTTAGCTCAATTAACTACATTAAATGCAACAGTCTCAACAGCCGTCTATTTTCAATACTTTTCAATGAGTTGGGCACAACGTATGAGAGATTACTGTTACACACCGAAGTCAGATGGCTCTCACGTGGGAAAATACGACGACAGATATTTGATTTGAGAAATGAAGTGTACATGTTTTTAAGCGAAAAGAAACATAGATTGGCAAGTTGTTATATCAGTGAAGTTTGGCTAGGAAAGCTGAGCTATTTAGTTAAAATTTTCGAAAAACTTAACGACTTAAATTTGAGCTTGCGCGGGGTGAGAATTCAACTATCATAACTTCAGCCAGTAAAATTTAAGCTTTTAAAAATAAACTTACTCTCTGGCAAACTGAACTGAATAAAAACAACACCGACATGTTCCGTTGCTTTAACGATTTTATCAAGGAAAATAATATAGATATATTTACATTTAAAAACATCATTTCCAATCACATTGAAAAGGTAAAAGATAATTTTCGAGAAGATTGGAGGATTTTCCTGAAAACGATCTTGATTGGATTCGTGATCCATTTCCCTACGACATCTGCAGTTCAACTCTTCAAATTAGTGAGAAAGAGCAATTGATAGATTTGATTAGTGATTATACTCTTCGAAATCAATTTAAGACTCAGCCTTGTCAAAAACTTTGGCTATCCGTGGAAAAGCAATATACCGTTATGTACAAGAACGCCATCAGATTACTTATACAATTTGCATCAACGTATTTATGTGATACTGGATTTAGCAAACTAGTTTCAATAAAAACTAAATACCGCTCTCGTTTGAACCCTGAAGATGATATGCGAATTGCAATTAGGAACATAATCCGAACATCGATCAGAAACTTGCAGCCACATACATCTCATTAAAAGGTAATTTACTGATTTTTTTTACGCCTATTTACATCGTATTTGTGAACATTTATCTCTAGGGGTCGCGAAAAATTTTCTCTCTACAAAAGGGGTCGCAGTCGAAAAAAAATTTGCGCACCACTGTGCTGCTGCGTAATTTGAATCCCTCAAAACTGTGCAATGGCACCAAGCTTAAGGTGAAAAATCTGCACAACAACGTCATCGAGGCTACGATCCTAACAGGAAAATACGAAAGAGATATCCCAAGAATTCTTCTGATACTTTTTTGAATTCAAACGAATCTAATATCCTGCTACAGTTTGCTATGCCATGACTATCAGTAAAGCGCAGGAACAAACTTTGAAAATGGATGGCATAGATCTAAGAAATGGTTCTTTGTCTCATGGTCAGTTTTACGTGGCATGTTCAAGGGTCAGTTCTCCTGACAATTTGATTATCCTTCAAGCAGAAAGAAAACCGAAAAAATTGTTTACAATGAAGTATTAAGCATTTAATTGTGTTTAAGTCTGATTGTGAGTGTGTTTTTAACTTTGTGTATTCAATAAACAAATTGATTTAATCCTAAAATATATTCCAAACTGATCAATTTGTTATATTTAGTTTTTTATTTTGAAGATTAATTTAGTTCTTAAGTTAGATAACATATTAATTATCATCTAAACATTTATCGAATATTTTGTTACGGTGTATTAAAATTTCTATTAATGCATTAGAACTTTCAGTTGATTAATAACTGACTTTTACTCATTTAGAAGTAAATGTTCATAAGGTCTTGGAGTGAAAAATTTAATAATTCTAATTTTCAAACGCAAGAGAATTTCTCCAAATTTTAAATACTATTTTTTGAAAATATTCCTTTTTTACTATATCATCCCTTTTTATTTTTGCAGAAATCGTCTCCCCCAACGGCGTAAATAATGATGTTTATTAATTTGTTTTAGATACAATTTATATATTGACTGACAAAATTACCTAGGCAAATACCATTTAATTCAGTTTTAATTATTTAAATGATTTCGCTATTCCATTTACTAAATTGTTCTTTCTTTGATGTTTACTTTGCAATTCACTAAAAATTAACTCACTAAAAGTTTTTTTATCCTTCCATATCTATAGTTTTATTTTTCAATTTACCCGTGTGAAGAACGGGTATACCAGCTAGAAAGATATCTTAGAATTGCATTTCCATCAAGCAACAGTTTTTAGTTTTGACCTCAAAATTGTCTTCAATATATAAATGTTAATGTGACTCTAAAAAATAGCTTTTTGAACTAGTGTAACCTTCAAAAAATGCAAAATATCAAAACTTCCTATTTTTAATGTTGCTATTTAATGTTGTTTCGAGTGTAGAACCTTACTGAGCCAATTTACATGAAGTAATTCCGCAGTGTAAGGGTTTTAGCAATGATTAGTTGAAAAACTCCTCGAGGGAATCGGACCTCAGTTAACTGTGGCTAATTTTAATTTACATCTGTCAACACATTTTCAAATGTATACTTTCATTGTTTTACAATCCTATCCCCGCGATTGCACCAATTAATCATTCAGCGGAATCATTCAATGTTATGTAGCTTTTATAAGCATAGATATATAAAACTTTTATAAGATAGATAACCCCCATAGATATATACACTTTTTGAATCAATTTAAAAGTACTGAAAAGAAAGTTATTAATCTGATTTAAAGAAATATATATATATATATGTGTGTGTGTGTATGTATGTATGTATATATATATATATATATATATATATATATATGTGTGTGTGTGGGAGACAACAAGGGGTCCAAGACATTTGTCTTTCTTCAGATTTATTTTAAACTTAACAAAAATTAATTGAAAAGGTAGCTATTCTAACAGATAGGTTTCCATGATGTGACGACGGAAACGCCTGCTCGCGAACCTCAGTCTTTCTGCTCTTTCTCTAATGTCCAAAAGTTTCAGTTTTAGTTTCACTTAGCTGCGCCTGCGCGCGAAGACTGCTTGCTTTTGGCTGCATGCCACAACGGCCAGCCTGACTGTACGCTGTCCGCAGCGGTACGTATTCCTTTTTTCCTTTTTCATCGAGACCAGAGGAGAATCTGAAACATAGAAAAAAGACGGAACAGACAAGGACTATATAACAAATACACAAAGATTTAACATATCATAATTCTGCTGAACTAGACAGTTTCTCCATCATGTGAAGGCACCTCTTCGACATCCGGAAGGTTCCACAGGAAAACATTGTGTTTCACAGGCATAAGAACGTCTTTTTTAACAAGCTCTTCTTTGCTTGAACGCATCGATATTTTTCTCTCTAGAGTTCTGGACGTCTGTTAAAAACGAGCGCTCTTTTTCTTCCGTTTCCACTGCCAGGGCTCGAAGATCCTTCGGAGCATTGCGAACCGACTATGTTTAGTCTTCATAGGTGAAGGGGTGGGTGGCTGGAGTTGAAGTCCACGGAACTCGTTTTCATGGCACCATTGACTTTCTTACACAATACTATATCAGAACATTTTTCTCTTATAATACTCATTTTTAACTTAGTACTCTTAATTTTATTAGGTTTATAATTCTTAATTAGAGAACTCAAATCATTTCTAATATTAAAGTTTTTAACATGTGACAAATCATAACTAGAGTTTTCTATCACATTTGCAACATAAAAAATAGAATTAGAATAAGCACCAGAATAAGCGCCCAAAGAGGATCCACTTTCATTCAATAAAACATCGCTCTTTGCGTGGCTTAGTTTCTTTATTTCAGTATATAATAAATTCTTCGGTCAAGGTCGGTGATATTGCCGTTCGAACACTTAAACTGGGAGAGTGTTGATTAAGAGAAATATTTATCGGCTTAACTTCTACCATACGCTGTTCGCCAAAACATGAGCTTAATGTTATTATTTCTTCGGAAGGTTTGTTCACTCTAATTAGTGAGGAATTTAGAACTGGGATCTGGCAACCTGAATCTATCAAGGCTGTTACGGGTTGATTTTCCACAAAACAGTTTACATATTGGAGCTGTGCGAACTCATCGTTTTGTTTTTCGCTCTTGACTTTCAAACTATTCGCGTTTTTTCTATTATGGATGTGAGATTCTTTAGGCTTAAAACGCTTCTCACAATCTCTTGCGTAATGAGATGAATCACCGCATATATATATAGCAATTTTTATTTTGTCTTTCAAGATTTTGGGGATAGTTATCTCTAATCTTTGGTTTAAAGTTTCGTGGTCTATTTTTAAAGGGGTCTTCGGTATATCCACAAGCAATAGGAGTTTCCTTACGTGATCCGCTTCTAGATGAAATATAAATATCGCACTCTTTAGCTAAATCAGTAGGCCTAAGCCAATCTTCTGCTTCTCGAATGCTAATATGAGTTGCGGTTTCCTTATTTAAAGTTTCAAATAATTTATCAGAAATTATAAGATCACATAGAGATTCAAAGGAATTAACTTTTCTTAACGAACAATAATATTGGAAGTTTGCCGTCAATCTTGCAGCAAATTGGATGTATGTCTCGCCTGATGATTTTACAGCATTTTTAAATGAGTTTAAACACTCGCGAGGGGTTAATTGGAATTCTCTGAGTACTATAGATTTTAGTTTTTCATAGTCATTTAATTCCTCCTTTTTAATATACAATAAGACATTATGAGCTCTTTCACCCAGAAGATTTATTAAAATTTCAGATTTATATTCGTCATTTATTTTCTTGGTTAAAAATGCGCGTTCTAATGATTGGAAGAACAGATTAAAATTTTCAGATCTGGTGGGAACAGGAAGAGATAAAGTTTTAATGCTTTTGATCATATTTTCTATGTTTGTTTCGAACTGTTTCTCTTCGACTTTAGCTGCAGGATTTAAACTTAATGCTTCATTTTTAGCCGTTTGAAGTTCGACTTCTTTTTCTAATTGTGCTAACTGAAGTTTAGCGAGCTCAATTTTCTGTTTTTCTAAATCCCTTTCGTTTCGCGATACCCTCTCATCTATACAGTTTTTAATTAAAGTTTTAACGAAATCTGGATCACTTTTAAATGTACTACTCTTCTCAATTTTAGTCTTTAGTTTAGCTATGGTGTCCGTACTCTCCACAGTACCGTCTAGATCCTCAACAACTCTTATGAGATCCTCTTTAAGAGCGTTTTTATACATTTTAGAAAAAATATGGAAAGATCCTACCTCTTTTTTTTAGCTCCCTTGTTGCTCGCACGTACGATGTATCCAATAATTGAAGAAAAACGTTGATTCCACAGATTTCACCTCTTCGCAGGTTATATCGTTAGACGAAAAATAGTTCTTGAAATTCTTTAAATTGATAGTTCCGGCCTCTACACAGGCGGAATATTCACACTGGGTTCGAATGAAAAGTTCAACCTCTACACAGGTTATATTGTTAGACGAAAAATAATTCTTGAAATTATTAATAGGACACCTCTTCGCAGGTGTTAATAGTTCCAACCTCTACACAGGCGGAGTATTCACGCTGGGTTGAAATGAAAAATTCAACCTCTACACAGGTTGAACGAAGTTTCCAAAAAATGGCGGCGCGGCTCCTCCACGGACGCTTTTGTTCATGTTCCAAACTTTGATCAAAATTGAAATTTTATCGATCCCGGCCGAGCCCCCATAATTTGTGGGAGACAACAAGGGGTCCAAGACATTTGTCTTTCTTCAGATTTATTTTAAACTTAACAAAAATTAATTAAAAAGGCAGCTATTCTAACAGATAGGTTTCCATGATGTGACGACGGGAACGCCTGCTCGCGAACCTCAGTCTTTCTGCTCTTTCTCTAATGTCCAAAAGTTTCAGTTTTAGTTTCACTTAGCTGCGCCTGCGCGCGAAGACTGCTTGCTTTTGGCTGCATGCCATATATATATATAATTTTTAAATGTATAGAGTAAATATCTGGAGAAAACTCTTTTGAAAAAAAATAATAAATTATAATTACAAATCAGATCTCCACATGTAGGGCTCCCAGGTATTAGCAATCTTTTATTGACACTTGATTTTTATCGTCGTAGTTGTTGTATTGGAAATAATATCTCTATTTCACGAAAAAAGGAGAAAACCGAATGATTTGGTCAGTGATAAGGGATTCATGCATTGCGAAAAATTATAAAGTGTTTAATAATAATTAAACGAAAAATTGCACAAAAAATATTAAATGGTCTCTTTTCAGCAATTAATAAGTGTTGTGCATGCACTGTGATCAAAGACCGTAGTGAGGTACAGTACAAAGAATTTCTTCAAATTATCTACAAAAAAATCCTTTATAATCACAATAGATACGAAGATAGATGCATTTTTTTATTCATAAAACGAAATGTACAAGTTATTTTGTTATATTTTAATACCGCATAATTTATTTAAGATATTATTTCCATGTATAGAAATGTTTTTATTTCGAATTATTTAATTCTAGCTATCAATTTTGATTCACATATGCCTTTTTATATTATTTTTAATAATTGTAAGTACGAAAAAAATTCCTTATTTTAAGTGCATCACAGATTTAGAAGTGAAATCTATCCGATTACAGCTTTTATACGATATGTAATAACTCAAGAGCAATTATTGAAACATAAATGTTTGTTCCTATGCATAGAAATTTCTTTAACACAAATCGTTTTAAAAAGAAATATCAATTTTGATATGTAGCTGTAAATGCATTATTACTAAATAAAAAGTAAATGTAACTCTCACTGTTTTTTTTATTATCGTGGAGTTAGAGCAATGTTAGAAGCAATTAGAAGAAAAACAGGAAACGTTAACTGTTCTTTACGTTGTTGGGCTCATTCGAGAAAGAAGCCTGATTCCAAATCAAAAAGTTGAGGAGCGGTGCATTACTCATCACGTGGTCTCTGATTCCGGTCAATCTCATAACCAAAGCGAGATGATGGATGGAGGCCGAAATCCAGCGGAAGACAAACGCGAGTCTCGTCTTTGGAATTTTTCATCGCGCCCAGCCCCAGACGCATCAAGATAAAGAAAAGCCTTCCTGGAATGGATTTCGAAAAAAGATGGACGGATCATTTTTGTGTGTTTTTTCTCTTCGAAATGCTGATAAATAAGAATGTTATGCGCAGAATGAAAAAGCGCAGGGAGTGCTAAGATATAAATCTTCAAAATTAATAATTTTTTATTTTTCCAAAGGTGAGGATTCTCGAAATTCTGTTGTTTATTTAGAACCAAAGTTTTCATAACTGAAAACTCCTGTAAAATGTAATTATTTTTTGTTGCTGCGTAAGTTTGCGAGACAAAGACCCAAAAATTGTGAAAATTGTGTACGAAATCAAAATTTCCCAAACTTATTATTTGTCACAGTAACCTTCTGTTAGAAACTTTTTTAATTTTTCGTGTATTAAGTTGTCTAAGACATTCATTACTAATGAAAATTTTTTAGAGATGTATGGGTATCATTGTTATAAGATTTCAAGGTCACTATTGTAAGAGTCTCTTTTTTTAAAAAAAGTATTCTATTCTTAGGGATACTGGTTCGATAAGTAATTGGTAGCCACAGTATTCTATTGGCTGTAGTAGACAAGAGAGTAGACTGTCTTTTCACAAAGTAGATGCTACTTTGTATAAGGACATCAAAAACACTGCTGAAGCTCTTCAGTAGGCAGCAACATTTAACATAATTATTTACAAAGATAGAGTTGGTCACTGAAATATTGAAAATAGTCTTTCATTGCTAGTCAGCATTGACCGAGTGCCGCGGTAGGCCAGTGGTCAAGGTCACGAACTCGTGACTGGCGTGCCAGCTCAAGTGCCTTTTTCGTCACTTAACATCACGTCAAGATTACGAAGTCCATTGCCAATAGCTCTCGTGTTGCTCTATCAGTGCAGGTTTATGCATTGGGCACCTGGGGTGAGCAGCCAGGGTTCCGGGGCCCGAAAGGGTCCAGATAAGTTGCACTTCTCTTATGCAAGGAGAGAAACCCTCCTTGGATACCATAGTACCAGGGGGGCCCGTGCATCTCCTGTGCCCAGGACCCGAACTGAGCTTAAACCGGCACTGTGCTATATAATGCGACATTAATGTAGCCCTCCATCACTCAATAAGTAATTGTTTTTTTTATCTTAATGTCATAAAAATCAAATTAAAAGTTTAAAAAAAGCAAATGTTTTAGAATATTTCTCATTTTTTTATTTATTTTTATAATTCGATACGCTTGCGCGTGTATGCTTTAATTTAATTTTTGCCAATTTCGATATTTCTCCTTTTTTCTATGCTAATAGTTTTATATATTTTATTTGTAATTACTTTTTAAATTTACCAAAACCGTCATCACACACACACATCTTTCGATTCCTTTTTTCCTATACTTTTACACGCTCCCTCAAAGATGAATTGAAGTTCAAAACACATCTAAAAAGTTTTAAGTGCAATGTTTTTAACACACAATCAGAGTTATACGATGGAAAAGATACTGTTTCATTAAATAAACTTGAAGGCGTATTCAGGACGGGTTTTGTTCATAATTGAAGACATACTACAACATTTTTAAGCAGTTTTATCAATGTTGCTCTATGTCTTAGAGTATTTTTTTCTAATTTTGAAATTTTAATCAAATTTTAAGTGAGAGGTCAAAATCTAAAAAGTTCTAACCGTTCATTTAATGTTTTAATAAAGTATTAGATTTTAAACAAAAGAAATATATTGTAATGTTGACAAATACCCGTTAAAGAGATTCTGTTATAATTATTATGTTGAATAATCCTTTTAGCCTAAATGAAATTAAAATAAAAATAATTAATTGGTATATTTACATTTGTTGTTCTCTTGTATTATAACATGACATAAGCATGAAATTCCATTACATTTCAAACCTAACTCTCCTGTTGATTTGTATAAGAATATCGAAATAAATTGAATCTTGATTTCATCTCGCTTCTTTATTTTAATGAAAAGCTCATTAGAATTTTCTCCCTCTGAATTCTCATTAAAATGCGCCAGTTTTTTGTTTTTCTTGCCGAATACTAACAAAATAATTTCTCCATTTATTTGCGCAAACTATTAGAAAATATCGGTCTTGTAAAATCCGGACTGTTGAGTTCCTTTAAAAGGAAGAAAAGTGCCATAATGTTGTCGAAAATTCGTGAACTATAATTTTTATTAAGTCTGTGGTAAGGGGAGAAATTACTTGGAAATATTTTCTCTCGAAGTATCTTTTACGTGCAAAACTTTTATAGTTTTACCTCATTTTAAACATATTTTTAATGATATTGCTATACTGTCACTGAGGCTGTTCTTTGTCCTGTATCATCTTGCTATTTGTGGACTATTGTTTAATAATTAGCTAGAATTATAGTTTATCAATTGTTGTGTGTATTCACACGACGAGTCCAATCTCTCCAGAGACACTTGAAGTCTCGATCTGCACGTGTATTATTAAAACGATTCAGCACAATGACAGCACAAATAATCCAATCATGTTCACCCCCCACACACACACGATTTCTTCTCAAATTCATACGAGCTCCTCTTGTTTCTTTGGCCCCGGTAGCCTAAGGCAGTGATACGCAACCTCCGGTAAAGGGACCGGTCCGTGGATCAAATGGAGCCGGGCCGCTTAAAGAACATTAAACTACTGCCATTTTATTTAAAGGGGTGCATTTCTCTCAGATTTGCGCAACTTTCCTCGGAAATCATTTTATATTCCACGTTAAATCCCTTTTATTCATTTCTGGTGTAACTATATTTTATTCTGAAGGCATATTTAAATTTAAATGTAACTAAATTAAAATTGTTAAATCGAAACAATCTATAAAATATGAACAATCAACGTGGGTGGGCCGCGGTAAAATCATCAAACGTTGACCGGTCCGCAACGATAAAAAAGGTTGCGGGGCACTGGTCTAAGGTCAACAACTCGTAGCCGCGGGATCGAATTCTGATACCACGAAAGACCCGTCTTGAAGAGAGCGAGTTAAATCTGTGCAGGCTCAGCGTTCTCCCGTTGGGGTGGTTGCCAGCTCAAATGTCATCCTCGTCACTCGACCGAGGTTCAACATTTCGAGGTCCGTCGCCTAGAGCCCTCGTGTTGCTTGAATGTGCAATGTTAACAAAACTCTCATTCTCGCTCACTCACTGGCTTAAGTGACTCGCGTCATCTGTGACGAATATCTGTTCATGCATCTGTGTAACACGCCGAAGAGATTCGATGGTGAAAATAGAACTTCAAATCTCAAGAAGCTCTCACTCGCTTGTCTACTCATCGGTCTTGCTCACTCTATTGCTGCACAGTTTTAATTAATGTTTTCAAAAAAATCTATATTTACTACACAGATATAAATATATATATTTATTCAACAATATTTCGAATGCCTTTTTTCAATTCCTACTATTAGCTCACACTCTTTATATATTTATTTATTTATCTTCATGTAATTTTTAATCGTTAATAAAATACATTTTAAAGCGCTGCATTGAGCTGAAATTTTAAATACACGATTATTTTGGATGACAATACAATAATTTAATTATAATTAAAAATTTAATTGATTAAAACTAATTATTTAAAGAATTACAAATACAGCCACGTTGGTATTATTTCTGGCGACTTAGCGACCCTTTTGGCGATTTGTGTGTCAAAACTTGAAAAAGTTTTTTTCTCGCGTTTTAAAGCATTCAGTTGAACTGAAATGTTATAGACATGATTGTTTTGAAGGACAATACGATACTTTAATGATAATGAATAAAAATTAATGACCACTTAATGTTGTGATTCTGTCCTATGTATATACATATTTATATTAATTGTAACTATTTAATAAAAAGTAGCTAAAATAAAAAATTTCTTTGTTGATCTAAGTAGGAATTGACTTAATTTATTTTCATATTACTTGTTGAATTTGCATTTGCGTGATGGTTAGTTATGTGGTCGCTATTTATATATCAGGGGTAATTCTACCATTATAATCTGTAGATTAAATTGAATAAAGGAAAAATGAATGAAAAATTCTTTTTAGAATGAAATTCCAAGACTCAATTTATTATCAAACTTCTCCCTTTAGGTATTGAAAGAATAGTTCCCTCTTCTCTTCAATCGTCCCATTTTATCATAATTCAAACAGCACAAAATATTAATTCGTACATATTTCTTATCTGTTCCTTCAAGCATGCTCCCAATTGAAGTGGGGAAAAACATGTATAATTGTATGTGTATCGGAAGGAAAAGAAATGTGATTTCGTTTGCAGGTGAGAAGCACATGTCTGCACCCACCCTCATCTTTTACTACCCTGAGCCCGAGGGGGTCCCCGAGGGATGCAGCGAGGGAGAAGAGGAGGGCAGCAGTGACCTGGACGACTTCTCCTTCCTGGAGCGCTACAAGTCGTCGATGTGCTGTCGCTGGTGGAAGCCCAAGCAGGCGAAGCTCAAGCAACTCGTCGATCATCGGTATTTTCAGAGGGGAATTCTGACAGCCATTCTTGTCAACACCTTGAGTATGGGCATCGAGTACCACAATCAGGTGAGACGGTTTTTAATCATTCTCCCTTTCTCATATCATAACTAATTCAGAAGCGGAATCACCAGTAGACACCGTCGAAGGGGTGACCTGGATATTGAACACACATTAAATGGCAAAGCAGCCTAACGCTATGGGTTGAATATGCACTTTATGAAAAGTCATTTTCTAATAAATCAAGGTGAGTAATATAATCTTGAACGAAATATGTATCAAATAAAAACGCTGTCGCAATTACCGCTAACATCAAATGGAAAACGTTTCGATCGATACTCAATTTCACAGGAGCCATTACAAAATGGCTGGAAAAACATACAGCTTACAAAGTGCCTGAACAGAGAAAAATTCTTCCAGGGAGGGGGATGGCGATTTCCTCTACCTCAAATCGAAACTAGCAATAACAAGAATAAAGACGCCTAAGGATGGTATAGGTCTAAAAATGGGCAACTGTAATGTCCATACCAAGGTCTACTGCTTCCCCTTCAATTCTGTTCCAAAATTATCGTGTTTTTTATTTTGCATTTAAAATGCTTCACAAGCACGAAGAAATAGAACCATTGGGGGTTCTTTTTAAAAAATTCGTTAAGCTGACTTAAAAAACTTTCCTTCTTCAATACACTCCAGGATAAATTTTCTCTCTTGAGCCATCTGCCCAAAGCATAGTCCCGAAATTCATTGATTTTTCACATCACACAAAGCTAAAAACCCGGAATATAAAAAAGAAGACAAACTTGGATCTTGGAACATCTGTTCAACGCTCGTGAAACTTCTTTTGTTGGGTCTAAGAGCTGTTGCCAGATTCTTTAATTAGCATTCTCTGCAATCAAATCGATTAAAAGACTTGAATGGTCTGAAACAACCATTGATTCCTTTTTCCAATTATTTTAAATTGTTCCTCTTCTAGCTGAAATATCTGATGAATTTTAATGAAGTTTTGATATTTATTACAACATTTTTTGCAGTTTGTCTCTAATTTCGTTTTACATTTTTAAAAAAATGCATGCAATTTGCATTTGCGAAATTAATACTTTTAAGAAACACAACTTAGTTAATTATTTAGAATATCCCATTATCTATGACAGTGCTCTTTTTTGAAATACATCATATCTATTTTTTTTCTACATCTAGACAATCAATGATAATAAAAAAGTATTTTTAGCAGTTAAAGATTTTTAAAATCAGTATTCATTTTTATTTCTACGTGATAAATTTCCATTTTTAATCGAATAAAAATATCGTTAACTGCTTTTTTTTATTAAAGTAAATATCCGGGAATTAAAAACCGGGAATCACTCTCATAAAAAGTGAAACTAAAGGAGCCCGTTAGTTATTTAGTTTCAATGAAAAATATTTGCATGACTCTTCTCAACTTAAAGGAGGTTGATAAGCGAGGGTCATAAATGCTAATTGAAATTAATTTTAAATCAATATCTAGCTCCCTCTATCAATCTTTCAGTATCCATATCAGCCAACTCTAACGAAATTTGAAGTTAATAGGTGTCTCCCTTGTGATCTCTCTTCTCGAATGGTCTAGTATGGAGCTAAAACTCCGAAACGAAATTCACTTCATTTCGTAATTTATTTGCTTGAATTTCTGTAAATAAACGTGAGTTTTATGAAGTATAATCAAAAGAAGATATACATTTTACGATTGTCAAAAAAAATTAAAAAGTAACAAATGCTCACGCAAAATAATAGGTTGAGGCAAAAGAAATCCAGTATTTTTACGTGAACTACATTTAATATGTATCGGATTATACCGATTATGGTCAAATATACACCGTTTTGTTCTATAATTTGTTAGCATTTTAAAGATAGCTTCAAATGCCTGTCTCATAGAAATCTTGATCTCCATCACCGAAAAATTCTGGTGATAGATTTTTTCAATCTTCTCTTGAGGCCAAATTCTTATCACTAAGAAAATTTTTCAATGCAACAAAAACAAGGTAATTGCTTGGTGCCAGATCCAGACTATCTCGTGGATATACCAAAACTTACCAACCAAGTACCCAGAGTTTCCGACTAGTCAAAATAGACGTGTGTGGCTTGGCATTGTCCTGTAGGCCAGTTCTGGTCATTCGCTAGCATCAAACGGTCCAATTGTTGACAGCGAAGATCTGAATTTAATATTTAGCCATATGCAAGCAACTCATAATAAATGATTTATTTCCAGTACCACCAATTGCACAGTAGAACCTTCCTGGCTTAGCCACTCCGTTTGACCGCTCTCTGGTCACGATCGTTTTCGCACAATGTTGTCATATGGGACCCATTTCTCAATCCAAGTCACCCTCCGCTTAATAAATGGATCGATTTCATTCAATTTGATCAAGACTTCGCAGATGAAAATTCGATCCATTATGTTTTTGTGTTAATTGGTGGGGCACTCAAACATCAAGCTTTTCTTTAAATCCAGCTTTGTGCAAATATTATAGCGGTTTATCAGCGTTTAGCTTCAGACACCATTCTTGAACGATGCGTAGCAGGCAAGACACAAAATTCAAACGAAAGTCTGCATAGCTATATTTAGCGAAAATGCCCAAAAGAGGTATTCATCTCCAAAAGGTGGCTGGAAATAGCAGTAACGGAAGCCATCGAAAAGCCCAATTTGGTTCTATGTGAAATCTTTTGAATCGAAAGAGAACTCCTGCCTAAATGACAGTTTTCCAAGACTATTTCTGAAAGGCTAGAAAAAAGACGCATTTCTCAAAACATTTCTATGAAAAAAAATAAAAGGAAAAGAAATACTACATGCATAGATGTATCATATAGTGCCGGTGCTTTTTAAATTTTTTTTTATCATACTTGGCAAACAGTTTAGTTTTTATATGTTATTGAATTTTTGTATTTTTGCAATTTTATCGTATTCAAATACTTTATTTTTACTCATTGTGTTTAATGAAATACAGAATACATTATCTGGTTGAGAAGAAATACGAGTAACAATGAAATATATTCTGCTAATTTACTTTAGATACTTTTAGAAAGTTCTATCTTACTTCAACTTTTATCCCTGTTTATACCGCGTCACGTATCAGTGTATATACCAATGTGACTGTTATAATAAATATTGAAGAATCTTACATGTATAATCTGCACCTATCTTATATTTTTATGGTATTAGTGATTTTCAAATTTATATTAATATCTTCATTTTTTTTTAAAAAAAAGTTATTTTCCTTTAGAAAAAATAGCTGTTTTTCTCACAATCAAAAATTTGCCTCGAAACCAGAATTCAAAATGTTTCATGCCTTGCAGTTTTGTCCGATTATAACAAAATTTTCCAAAAGTATTCTTCTAATGTGTAGTTATAATTTTTTGGATGCATTGTAGTAATAGTGATAAAGTGAAACAAGAAATTCAAGTTTTTTTTATGTATAAAAATCATTAAAATTCTTGAAAATTTCATATAAAAATTTGCGTTCACCTATATTTTGTAAATTGCCATATAAAACATTACATTGCCTGCATAAATTTGTAAAGAATTGCTTAAAGAAGTTAAATCAGGTAAAAAAGTATGAAAATTTTAAAAAAATCAAAATGCATGAAAAATTTTGAAATTTTTAAATTCTTGTTTAAATTTTTTTTAATTTTAAATTTCTTAAAAACTACTTTTTTTTCCTCACCAAATTTTTCTCTGGTTTCAGTTATAACTTAAATACAGGCAGTCAAAATTTGAAACATGTTTGTAACAAATTTTAAAAAAAATTACTGTTCACTGTAGCCTTAAAACTGTTTTATTTTCGATCTGTAATTCCTACGCGATGGGACTAGTAAGATGCTTAGTTCTTCGATTTTATTGTGTCGACAGTTTCGACGACGAGCATACTTGAACGGAATAGACGAAACCAAAATTCACACACACACACACACATGTGATTGAGTGTTATAATATCGGGACCATAAATACCACTCACAATTTCAGCCAACTGGCTTGCATTTTCGCTTTCATCAAACTGTAAAACGAACCAAATTTTCTCTTTGTTGGCTTCCATTTTTAACATCCTGTAACTTCCAATAGAATGGACCAAACAAAAAACAGCAAAAAAAATTTTAGTGTGAAATGTCACCTTTCCAAAAAGCATAACTCTGAAATTGTTTGATTGGTACTTTACAAAATATCGATCACTACAGCCATCAACAGGGAAAAAATGGATTTCTATTTCTTCAACTTAGTATTTCCATGAATTATTGAAGCCATTTTAATGCTCACCAAATGAGACTATACCTGTGTGCTTGTTGATGCAATAAACAAATTCTAAAATTACGTTTGAAAAAATAAAACACAGAGAAATACGTATCAGCTTGTATGAAAAACACATAAATATTTTTTTATTTTATTAATTGAGGAAATATAAAGGGTGCTTTTTTAGAACTTTAAATTGCAATAAAACAACGATTTATTATTCGATTGACATGAATTTTTTTTATTCGAAAGATAATCTTGTGGTTTACATTTTAAATATGATCAAGCAAGGCGTAGATTCGTCGAATGGGCCCAAAAAGAGATTGCCGTTGTTCCCGATTTTCATAAGCGAATTTTGTTTAGAGATGAAGCGCACTTCTGGTTGAATCGCTACGTCAACAAACAAAACTGCCGCATTTGGAGTGAAGCTAATCCACAAGTATATGTCGAAACACCGTTACATCCAGAAAAACTGACTGTTTGGTGCGCTTTATGGGCTGGTGGAATCATTGGTTCGTACTTCTTCAAAAACGATGAAGGCCACAACGTTACAGTCAATGGTGATCGGTATAGAGCCATGATTACTAACTTTTTCATTCCTGAATTGAAAAATCATGATGTCCAGGAGCTGCGGTTCCAACAAGACGGCGCAACATGTCACACAGCTCGTGCCACAATCGATTTATTGAAAGACACGTTTGGTGACCGCCTAATTTCACGTTTTGGACCTGTGAATTGGCCTCCAAGATCTTGTGATTTAACACCGCTAGACTATTTTCTGTAGGGCTATGTAATGTCATTGGTCTATGCGGATAAGCCACAAACGCTTGACCATTTGGAAGACAACATTCGCCGTGTTATTGCCGATATACGGCCACAAATGTTGGAAAAAGTCATCGAAAATTGGACGTCCAGATTGGACTACATGCGAGCCAGCCGTGGCAGTCCTATGCCAGAAATCATACTTAAAATGTAATGCCACAAGATTATCTTTCGAATAAAAAAAAATTCATGTCAATCGAATAATACATCGTTGTTTTATTGCAATTTAAAGTTCTATACCTCTAAAAAAACACCCTTTATATACAAACATCAGGATATTCCAAAATATTTATAAAAAATGAACCATTTAGGTGAGAACTAAAGAATAAAATTTCTAGAAGTATCTCTAAAAAAGATTATCTTCTCTCAAAATCCAGCAATTATTTTTTTCACTAAACTCTGAATTGTTTTTTAAAACTCATTGGAAAATTTGAGGTATTTTCTGCCAAATGTCGCTTTTACGTTGAATCGGACAAATAAATGTATAAGAAATAACAATCGCTAAAACAACTTTCCGTAAAATCCGGAGCATAACGCGCACACAAAAAATAAGATCGAAACTTACGAGGGCGCGTTATACGCCGGGTATAGAAACGACAGCTTTAAAAATAACAAAAGAGATGAGCATAAAAAAAATTTGCTTCTACATGTATCGAAATACTGTTCTAAAGAAACGACTTGCCTTATGAGCTATAAGAGTTGCAGTTTTAGAAGAATACTATTTTTTCACAAGTCTGGAATAATGCCTCGAATGAATGACCAAAACATAAAAGCAATGTGAACTAATATTTGAGATATAAAAGTGTAGGTACGCGTTATATATACGTGTTGGATTTTACGGTATGTGTCTTCAATTACATTTTACTAATACCAAGCTTTTTAATTTTGGGGAGAACGAAAAGGCCTGTGAATCTTGATGCGATAAATGTTTCTACCCATCAAGTAAATGATGTACTAGGGCTTAAAGAGATGATTAATGCAAAACCATTTGTCTTTCTTCGTGGGAAAAGTCCATTTTAAGTGCAGGTTGGGTGTTTGAATCCAAATTTCACTTAACTTTCATCTGTTCCTCGTTGATTAAACGAAGTCAATAAATCGTGGGTGTCATTAACCAAGGAGAAAGAAAAATAGCCTCTGGGTTTCATCCATAAATCATCAGGTTACTGGTACAAGTAATCCAGTTTTCCTCGGGAAAATAATGTAACGTTCTTCAAAGGAAAGATAAGCGCTTTTAGTTTCTAAAATGACACCCAACACTGACACTAGGAAAATTTTAAAACTTCATTTTTCTTTCACTTTTCCCAATTGTAATTTTTTTTCCATGCGTCATGTTTTAAACAGGTTATGGATGATATGTAATATGAACTACATGGATAGTAAAATTTAAATATTTAAGTTTAGAAGCGAAATCTAAATCATAAATTGCTCTAACGAAATGTCTATATGTCTGAAATACATTTCTATTATTTTGAGATTACAAAAAAATAGAGGGTGGACACAAAATAAAGCGAAGTTTTGGGAGCCTTCTGCCGAGTAAAGTATTAGACAAAACATAACTACAAATTTGATGAGTATACACAACGGACAGTTCGATTTTAATTTCTAAAAAAAATTAGTAACAAATGCTACCACCAGGGGAAATGTTGGCACTACAAAAATGGATTAGTGTGAATTATGAATGAACCAAACAACACAAGTACACATCAATTTAATTAACAACTAATATAGTTGTTATTTACAAATTAGGTTCAAAATGACTATCATTATTCAGAACTGCATTTGGCGGTTTCCTCGGTTTTAACCTCGATGGTTCGTAAACATATTAGAATAGTCTTACCTGTAACATAATTCTTTTTTTCAAACAATTCCTCGATATATAACACTTTTCAATGATCTCTGCATCCGAAAGTCACACGTATGGAGATTTGAAGAACTTCTGCATTTTTTCATATTGTGCCATAATTTCGAACGAAATCCATTGGGTGACAGGAAATTAACGCTGTAACGGCACTATGTAGTACTTAAAGATTGATGAAAGCATAGTATCCAAAAAATAAATAAATAAATTATATGGATTGTGACGTTTGAGATAAATAATGGTAGCGTGATATTGAACAGTTTAAACATTTAGTTTATTTACGTCACAGCTATTATTTACAGATTATGCATTGAAGTTATTAAACTTATTAAAGATTGTTAGAGTTCAAATAATGGTTTTGTGAGGGGAATTCTCTTTCGGGCTTCGCACCCTTTGAAGGTTTCAAAACATCATGGTTCTCCCTCTCTCTCTTCACTCGCTTCGGGAAAAAGGAGCCGGCGCCTTTTTAGCATCCAATTACATCCCACCAGTGGCGGAAAAAGGGTCCCTCGGGATGTCAAAAGGTTGTGGGGAAGATCCAAGGCGGGACCATGCAATAAATTTCGAGATACAAGCTGCAATATGCACGTGTGATGATTATTTCCACAAAGAAGCCGATTCACAGCTGTGTGGTGGGAATCGTTACAGATTGCATTTTGGAACAAAATCAGAAAAAGACATTGACTAAATGGTGTTAGTAAAAAATGTTGCCTGTTCATGAGAGAGAACAACAAACCAAAGTCCTTAAGAAAGGAATATGGCCTCCTCTGACTGCAATGGTTGCGAGACACCGTCTGTTCATAATCAATACCCGATTTTCTGGTATTTCCTGAGGTAAACTCTTCTGGAGATCCCAAAATAAGTATCAGCATCCTAGTCCAACGAATCTTACGGATGCATCAAACCAAAAGAACTATTAGGTGCTTGTTTCATAGCACTCTAATAAATACTCAATAGTGTTGAGTTTTCATTAAATTCATTATTCAGACTTTATCAATACGTACTGGAAATTTATAAAGCGTGTTCATTCAACACCGTCAACAAAGCTATCTCTACACGTTGTACAGAAATGCCACATTTTCAGTATTTTATACAGTTATGTTGCAGTTAAGCATAATATAATCGATTCAAGTACACAAGTAAAAATATAAAAACTGAAATATAAATTATGAGGATCATTTTAAAAATTAACAGAAATTAAGTGCATTTATATAAAAAAGTTTAACAATTATTATTTAAGTTTAACATTTATTTGAATAGAATTAATTTGGCTATCCTGCACCATACCACGTTTCGCGGATTCGGAAACAGCTGACAGGTGCAGCCATCTAGTGAGAGAAAATCTCTACAAAAACTGTCCTTTACAGAACAAAGCTAAATGGACCCCTCTACTATGTTAGAATTCAAGTAACACACTCTTCTTTCGCCAGCCGGACGAGCTGACTTTCATCGTGGAGGTGAGCAACCTCGTGTTCACGGGCATCTTCGGCTTCGAGATGTGTCTCAAGATCCTCGCCGAAGGCCTCTACGGTTACATCAGCAGTGGTTACAACGTATTCGATGGAGTTATTGTTATACTCAGGTGAGAATCTTTCTTTTCCGTTACCTAGCGTTCATTGATAGAGTTGGTTTGGGTTAAAGGCTACTGGAACTTACAGTTTGTGCAAGCCCAACAGCAATTATTTTCACCATTCAAACTTTGTTTTTCTTTAAATTCCCATTTCAATATAATTATGGAAATTCTTCCTTCAAATGCAATAGAACGTCAGTAATCAAGAAGACAATTGAAATGTTTTAATTTACGTACAGAATTGATAGAATTAAGAATTATTGTATGCATGTTTTTAAGCGTAGCTTGTGAATTAAAATTGAAGTATAATTGAGCCAATGGCAATTTTAATTTAGTATAAAAATTTGATTGTTCTATTTTACGAACAATTTGAACGTTATGTTACAGTGTTCCCAAGCATTTTGTGCCTTAAGAAAATGATAGGCATCGATAAAAAAAATGAAAAATTTCTTTAAAGAATTCTGCAGGAGTAAAATATTATTTGTTTAAATCAGAGGTTCCCATTGTCTCATAGACCCCTTGCCAAGTTTTTCGGTTTGGAGTAGACCCTGCGTACCTAATATTGAATTTTTGCAAATTTACCAATTTAAATGTCTTTTTGACAGCTCTACTGACTTTAAGCGATTTAAAATTCTTACTGAAATGAAGTATGGAGTTTAAAACTTAAGAAAAACATGTTAATTAAATTAAAATTTGATTAATAGATAAAATAACTGAGCAACAAACAAATGCTTTGAAAGGGAGGAATACTGGTGCTTCAGTAACAATTTTTTCAATATTTGAAATCAATCGTGTTAGGTTTTTAACCCTAAATCTCCTCGATTAGTAGTGTCTAGACCTTATTTCCCTTCTTTATTTTTTTTTGTTTTGTTTTGGAGATTTTTTTTGGTCAACCACGATGAAACTCTTTCTCACTCAAAAAATAAATTAAAAATTTTCTGACGATTTTCCAAAATTCGTGATATGTATGTCTTTTTAAAGCTAAAATTGTTTTTATAAAATGTATGCTGTCACCTTGTAACTGCAAATTAACGTCATTAAAATTATTTAATAAATCTATTAAATAGATGAAATGCACTTGACTAAATTTTCTTTTAAAATTAAAATCCTGATTTGGTTGAATGAGGGACACCGTAATAGGCCGCCCACTTCGCTGCCGTCCTTTGGGAACCACTGATTTAAATCTGTGTGTGGTTCTTCTTTTTGTAAAACTTCCCGCTTGTAAAAGCAGAATGTTTTTGTTCTCGGAGCAGCATAGTGGAACTGTGTCAGAGCAGCGGCAGTGGCCTGTCCGTCCTGAGGACGTTCCGACTTCTGAGAATACTGAAGCTGGTGCGTTTCTTGCCTGCTCTTCGTCGGCAGTTAGTCATCATGCTGAGGACCGTCGACAACGTCGCGGTTTTTTTCGCCCTGCTCATACTTTTCATATTCATTTTCAGGTAAAAACTCCTTCCCCCACTTGTTCCGAAACCTCTTGGACAAATCACGAAAGATCGCAAGTCCTTAACATGCAGACTCTTCGTCGAGTATTTGTACTTTTAATCAATGCAAATGTTACGAGTCAATGTGAGAGTCGTGGATCAGAAGAAACACTCCAAACACTACTTGGCAAATACAAATCCCGTGGGTAGTGTCAAATCAATAAACCTCGTGTATCTTAGAAACAAAGCAGAAATTATAACGTGATTCGCTTGGACTTGTATGTTATTAGTGCAATCCGTTTTTATTTTGACCTGCACAGAATGCTGGGAAAATGCATTTCGACTCTCTGGACTTCTAGAAAAGGGTAAAACTTTTAACACTGCCAACACTATTCGACTGGATGCTCCATTGAAAAATTTAGTAAAATTCTTGTTCAAATTAGAGTTTTGAACAAGAATTTTACAGGATCCTTATTAAAGGATCCTGAGGAATAACAGGAGGGTAAAGGGAAAAATGCGCATTATCTGTCAGTTCTAATGTCTGAAGGCAATTTTCAGCACGCACTCATGGGGAAGGAGAATTTCGGTTCGATTGCCCAAAACAAACAGGTGCGTCGAGTAGCTACTAATTCTTATGCAGGGCCGAGGAGACTTTACAGAACATTATGCTACACGGAAACCAAATTACTTAGAAACAAGGTTTAAATTGAAAATTAGTTTGGCATGCATGCTTAAAATGGAATATTTCATAAACTGCATCAAATATTGAAAATTAAACGTTGTTGTTTATTTTTAATGTACATGTTTTGATTTTTTTAGTTGAGCAAGTTTGCATTTAATTCCTGCGATCTTTCGTGAAAATGAATAAATATATACAGACCATAATGTTACGCTAATATATAAAGAAGTTTCCGTAGCTGTTCCCCCTCCTTAGAATTCAGATTATATTTGCTAATTTCTTTTTAATTGTCAATAACAAGCCCATATTTCTAACAAAATTTTGTGTTGTTATTTATAAGTTATTTCTTTTCCTTTTCTTGTATACGTTCCTGTAAATGTTTTTATTGCTTTTCTATGTGTATCATGTTTGTGAATGTATTTTATTATTATTTTCAGTATGACTTTTGAATGTTATTATGCTTTCCGACTTTTTTATATGCTATGTATACTTTATTGTGATTTTTGTTTTATGTTCAATGTATTTATTAGAAAACAGTGCGCTGAAAGGAATACAAATGATGCATTTCTATTAATCTTGAATAAGTTCCCCTTTTTTATCAATCAGAGAATCAAATCAATTTAAAATGAATTCATCTGCTGATGAAAACTGTTGACTTCCTTTCTGCTGAATGGATTAAGATTTCATTCAAAATTATTTTAATTAGGGTAATTCACTTTTTTTATTAAAAAGATTATTATAATTATTCAAAAATAATATTTTCATCTAAAAAACTACATTTAAAAACTGATCATACAATCACACACCGCATGATTTTCATTACATTACATCGAGCCGAACATAGATTTAACAAAGAAACAGATTTTTTTTTAAAAAAAACCCTTCTTTCTAGAATTTATAATTTTTATACACTATTTAAATTAAAACTGCTTTACTAGATTGCTACAAAATATAAGTTTAAATTCTTTATGAAAGAATCTTCATCACTTCTTTGACAATCAGTTGCTCCTCGAAATTTCCCCTTCAGAACAATTAACTTCCAAATTACACGTATTCAGAGTGTGAAAAGCTTATATATCACCTTGCTAAATAATGTAAGAGTTTTTTTAATTGTTATTTGTAACAAAAATTATTCTTATTAGCACATTTGTAAGTGTTTCAGAATAATTTCGAAGCCTATGCTGTAATCATTACATTTCAACTACATTTGCATTAGCAAGTGTACTACTTACTCTTTCATTAAATCTTTGTAATATCTGTGAAAGGTAAAATTTCAAACTTTTAGTTACTATTAGATAATTTTTGTTTGAAATTGCATACATAGAGAATTAACGATCGTTGATTCGTGTGCTCTAAAAATTTATATTTAATTCTTAATTCTCAAAAATTACAATAGCCTAACAACGTAAAATATTTTAAGCTTCACCACTTTCTACCTTTGATTATTGTCTGTTCTGTGAAAGAAAGATTAAAAAAACAGACTCCAACTAAATCAATAAAAGAAATTTCTTTAATTTAAATTTCCTACTGTGATCGTTTACTCTAAATTCTTTTAATTTAAATTTTTGGACTGAAAAAGTTTTAATATGTAAATGTTAATGAAGACAAAAACAGATATTTTCAAGGAAAAATGTGATTGAAAACCAATTTTTATTCAAATTATTCTTATGATTTAATTAGTGTTAACTATAAGATTATTTAAAATCTCACAAAAAATCGGTATTTTCATTTCTGTTGTAATATAACTAATGTATAATTTACTTCTAATCATAAAAGAAAAAAGAAAGCCCTTTTGAGGGGAAAAAGTGTTAGATAAATAAAAATTTATAAAATTAAGTAAAGAAGAAACTGTACGGACAATATTATACAATTACCATTGGCTAAATTGCTATTAAAGGAGGTTTTAACAAGAGGTAATAGCTTTAGATATAAAACATTTTTTTAAAGTCAAGGAGTTTAGATAATCTTCTTTTGAATTGGATGCGCAGAACAGAAAAATTGTTAAAATCAAAGGTAAGATTTTTAAAAAGGAAATTACAGGAGAAAATGTCACTGTACATTGACTTAACTAGCCCATCCAGCAACTGAAATTCAAAGAAGTTAAGAGGTCAATATTGCTTACAATCCACGCTCTTTTTTAAAATAAAATTCTCGACAACATTATGACTTTACAAAATCACATTTTTTTTTATTATTTTTTTTGCGCATTGCAATGCCATCTTTAAGACACAAATCGGTACAAATTGAGTTTGATACCATCGGGAGAGTAATGCAGTGAAATAAAGACGTGACATTTTTCCTACGCATTTCTAAGTAACTCGCCAAAAGGCGTTGTTCTAAATTGGATTCATACTTTTCCTTCGTAAGATTCTTTAAATTTAATTCTTAATAAGTCAACTGAAAAAAGAATCAAATGTTAGAAATAAGTAAAAGTTTTCTTGGAAGTGATCAATTAAATGTTTATTTAAAATGAGAGAAATGCGTGTTTCTATAATTTTGATTTTGAGCACCGCGTTTAAGATAAGTGTATGCATTTCTAGATGAGCACAGTTACATAGGTGTTAGTTGTATACATTTGTAGATGTAACTGAAAGGGAATATTCATTCCTCCTTTCGAGAAGAGGAAGCTTGTTCACCGCCAGCTGCTTTAAAATCTCACGTTTGCAACTTTAATTCCTTAGTAATTTCCTCTCTAATATTACCTTGTAGACTCCTTTATTCATTTCATTTCATACTATTGGCATGATTATTTTTTTCTATAGAACTTAATTTATAAGAAGTGCGGCATGTTCAGATATGCATGTTTATCTTTTACTTAATATTGGATTGACCATCATTCACTGTTTTTTCTGCACTTGTTTTTGGTAGATGAAAATATTTGTTAAGACAACGTGTAAATGATTTAGAAATGTGTTTTAATACCAGTGTTCTTTATTTATTTTTGAGATTTTGATGTGAAAATCAATGATTTTTTTTTGTTTTCTCCCGATCATTTCTCTTTTGAGTAATTAATTATGATATATTTTGGTCCTCTATTTTGTGAAATATTTTTGTGACAATGTGTTTTTTTTTTTGTTTTCCGTTTGTATTGTTTCACTCGTGTTCCATTTGTTTTATTATTTCGGGTTTTTTTTTCGTTATTTTGATTTCGTTTTCGCTCTTTGTGAAAAGATTCGACGGCATTATTTTGTGTTCTTGCACGAAAGCTATTCATCTGCTGATGGAATAATAAGGACCGGAATTTCCTTCAATTTCGACTTTATGTGCACTTGTTCCACAGGGTTTTGAGTTCTGAGAAAAAGTATCGGAATATTTCTCAGTTATTTTTTTGTTGAAATTTTTCTCAACCTGTGGTGCAATGGTAAATTTTTCAGAAACTTAAAAACAAAGATTCCAGATTAGGACTTTCCATACTTTGTGAAATTTTCAATCATTCTTCAAAAGGCTTTTCAACATTTTTCATTCGTTTCCTCTTTACTCAAAATTTAAAAGCATAAATATAGTTTAGTGTTCTGATAAATCCAGCCACGGGCAGCCAATTATTCTAAATTTTCTCAATTCTATATGTTGCTCCACATTTGTAAGAAATCCTAAAGAAATTAAATTTTATTTGAAATACAGTGGGTTGAATCGTCCCCCAAAAGATTTTCCCCTTTTTAAAATAAGTTATTTTTTGCTATTAAAATTTTAAAAAATAAGAATTTTCAAAACGAAAAGAAAAAGGTTTTAAATAGGCGTCAAAGTTAATATTATGATGTCAACTCAAAAAGGGATGTATCATGTCATCCTGGCTTAAAATCCTTCAACAAAAAGCAAGTGACATTTATCTGAAATAAATTTTCTCTAGCTGAAATAATAGCTCTTTAAAAGTCGGAAAATGTGTGTGCATTTTTTTTAGAAAATAGTTGGTTTGAATCCATAAACTCTTTTTGAGCGTTTTTTTTAAATATTTAAGCATCGTAACTCGAGAAGATTATAAAAATAATATAAATTTTATTTAATCGTTAGTTATTTAAATCAATGCTTAGGAGAAATTGGAATCTTGGTTGCATGAGTATGGGAAGCAGGCCTTATTATTCCATCCCTTGTGTTGCCTGAAACTAACCGGAGGTTGTGTCCTTGTTTCAGTATTCTCGGCATGAATCTTTTCGGGTGTAAGTTCTGCGAAAAGTCCGAAGACAGTAGCGACTGTGACCGGAAGAATTTTGACTCATTGCTATGGGCCATTGTCACAGTATTTCAGGTACTCACAACCCTCCTTTTCCTTCTCTTTCCTCTGGGTAGAGTTTTCACTGGAAGGGTGAAACCTTGACGAGAGCAAAACTGAAACTCATTTCATAGATGTATAGACACACTGCGGTATTCTTTTTTCCTTCGTGTACACCAATAAAAAGAAAAAACCTTTTAGCTAAAACCATCCTTCGACACTACATACTTTTTATTATAGATGTAGATAAACAATTTAGATAACCGTAGAATATTCGGATAAATACTTCAAAAATGATAACTTTTAAAGTAACTATTTTGTTTAAAAAATAATTAAAATCTTGGATGACAATTTTTGTGCCTACTCTAACAAACTACTCTCACCACACTGCCCAAAAAAACTCACGCCATGAATTTTTTTTTTCTTATTTACTTTCTTCGGTTATTTTTTTTTATCTTTTTCCTTTTGCAGTTTTCATTCATTTCTTTTCTTCTTTTTAATTATTTATTTTATAAAATATTTTTTTTGCAATTGAGAACAGTTTTTGATGATATACATCTTTTTTTGGATTTGATGATGATTTTGTGATGAAAAGCACTGATTTTGTAAAAGATACAACTTTTTTGGAAGAAGCATCTACTTCAACTCGCTGAGACGGCTTTTTGAAGAAATGAAGGGAAAAGAAATGATTTTTTGACAATTGCACACACACACGCGCCACTGAACGATTGATGTTGTGTTTAGCTAGAGTTTAGTAGTTCCACTCTAACAATGTGTCCTTTGCATTTTTTTCATTTCTTTCTTTCTTTTTATTCCAATGACGCTCGGCACAGACACATAGTTTCTATTGTGCTACTTGCTTATCTCCTCTCGCTGCTTGTCTTAATTCTTATCTACTAAGCCGCCGCACACAGATTAAAAGAGTGCATTTTTTTCTATGCAATGCTTCCTCTTTCTCTAAAACCACAGAAGCATTCCAAGCAAAGGAACTTTCCAATCGATCCATCATGGATTGCTGACGATTTTAAGACATTTGTAAAATGAAAATAAGTCGTAAATAACAAAAATCAGTATGTAATTATGTCACACGAAATTCAAGATCCACTGATTTGGAAGATATACTGATCTTAATTCTCCTTAATATCATACATTTTCCGCGTTTATTCTCTGTTTTCTTAAATTATTTTCTTTTCTTCCTGATTTTTTAAATAAAACCTTTCCTCTTGTTATTAATCTTTCTCTTTCTACATTGTGATATTTTTGTTTTTTTACTTACAGTTTTT